>LDEV01003508.1:460-16877 GCA_001014755.1 Blastomyces silverae
TTGCGGAGGACTCTTCCAGGAAGAAGTTGAGAAGTTCGTCGGTGATGGAGAGGTGGGATTGTTGTTGAAATTGTTGGAGGGAGGTTAGGCGGAGGAGTGTTTCGAGGAGGGAGAGAGAGGTACGGATGTTGTTGAAGAGGGGGTTAGTGAGGGTGGATTGCTGGTTGGGTAGTTGTGGCGATGGCTGGGGTGCCACTTGCCGCTGTGGAGTGAGTGGGAGCGATGGGGAGCATGATGATTTGTCTTCTGGGCGGAGGTGCAGATGTGTCATTTTATCCGATAGCTGCGGGTCTACGGATTTAGAGCGAGAATTGCGAGTTGAGCTTGAGGTTGAGGTTGATGAAGGGGCGGGAGGCTCCGGCTCGGATTCTGCTTCGGTTTCGGAGTCCGAATTGTCACTTTCGTCGTGGACTTCGAATGCAATCCATTCGAGATCTAGACCTGGTGGAAATTTGTATTGCTGAGCCTCGCTTGGGTCATCTTGGTCTTGGTCAGCGGGCGATGGAGTATCGCCTCCTAAAAGCTGTGCGTCAAGCTGGGATTGTTCCTCATTCTCTGAGTTTTCACTTGTCTCCTCTTCTCCAAACTCATCGAAATCAGCGTCCCGTTGATCCATCATGCGTCTAGGAGGGATAGCATTGATGTCCCTTTTCAAAAGCAGTATCGGATTGTTGGTCTCTCCTTCACTTCCAATATTAAGAATCTTGCCAGTATCAGCGTAGAATATCTTCGAAATCTCATGAATAGGCACTATCTCCCTGATTCCTGCAAGCGCAACATCTTCATAACTGCTAACATTTTCGACATCGGTATGTACACGACCATCATCGAGGTCTTCGATAATGAGGCATTGGTATGCAAATTCATCTATCCTGGCTTCTCCACGAATATTTCTCGCACTAGACCGTTCGTGCGGATGATGTGGGTTCGTATATGATGAAAATATCATATCCATAGGCACACGCCGCACCTTAACCCTCGCTTTGTGGATTACCTCCTTCCAGGTAGTATTTCGGACACTCTCTTCATCCACAGGACGAATATGCCCTGAAAACAGCATGTACACTGATAGCGTAAATGTTGGTCCAATTTGCACGGGCTGCGACGGAGACATGGAGTATTGCGTATCCCCGCTGGTTAAAAAAGTACTAGCCTGGAGTAATCGTGATGGCGATACCGTAGCGGGCAGGGATGTTGACAAACTAGCTCCAGAAGTTGTAATGGCGAGGTTTATTAGGGGCACTGCATCTTCAATTCTCTGTAGAAGATTTCGAATATCCTTGATAATAAATTTGATCTCGTCATCGAGTTGTGCACGGCCTTTGGATGAAATTGCTCCTTTTCGATACAATTCTTCCACAGAAACCGCTTTCGACAACCGCTCGCCAAGACGTTGAATATCCCACCTTAAAGCCTTGGTAAGTGCCAAAGCGGATTCAAGAGAGGTATTACCACGGGCAGCTCTGGAATCGTGTTAATCATAAGGGAATGTAGCGGTTGGGGGAGAACCTTACATTAATTCAATCATGTCGATGGCTGGTGATATGATCTAATGATGATAAAATATCAACATTCAAGACTTCCTCTTCAGAACCGCGTAAATGAAATGTTCAACAAAGGTTAACGGATTCGAAATAAAAGGGCTGCGTACTCTTATTTTGCTCTGCAAACGGCCCTGGAGAGTTTGCAGTTCAGCTCGTTCAGAATCGCTAACAGTCTGCTGAGCAGTTAGCCGCTGCAGGAGGCGACGCCAGAAACACAACAGAAGCATACCTTCAGCAGCTTGGAGGACTGGCGGATGGCATATCCAGCAGTAATGGTGATCCCCGACCTTGAGTAGATCAGCAAACCATCGTATTGGGATAAAATGAAACAGGCAAAAACAAGCTTCCTACCGGATTGCATAGTTCATTGCCTGCTGCGTCACCTGTTCATACCCAGTTAGTTGGTCTATAATGGAATCCAGATAGGGGTTCCAATCTTCTCCATACCTTCGAAAGAAATACGTCCATTTTTGGGGAAATAGACTGTCGTAATATTGAACTTTATAGACAGATGAATACTACCACTATTGACTCATGTATGCGCGGATAAAAATATCGTAATGAACACGACTCTCTCATGTTCAAAGGCGTTGCAGGAGGAAGCTCAGCGTGCTGAGGCCCTGAGGGACACGCAGAGCCGCAAAAACAAAGGTCACGGGATTACAGGTCACGGGATTGCAGGTCACGGGACTGCTCCTTTCCTCACTTTGTCAACCAATCATATAGCCGTATTCACGCCAAGAACCCCAAAAAGGAAATTCTCCACTTTTTTTGAACATTTTTGATCATATATTTGCTTCGCTTCGCTCCGCAAACAATATTGACTGGCAGATGGGTTCGAGAAGAGAAAGTGGTGTACAATGGAAGTTTCTCATGACCTAAAGCTGCTATACAGATGTGTTTTCAGTTCGCTTGCCAACACCATGATGAACGAAGCATATACAACAGCCGAATGCATCAGAGGAGTTAGTTTATTCGCTTTTTGATAGAAAGATGTTTGTTGTTTGGCCCCAACTGCCTGATTTGGACTGTAACGGCAAGGGGCATGCCAAGCCCACGTGAGTCTAGACGACTGCCGACGTCATCTTCAAACGCGATTAACGCCGGGGACGCTAGACTTAGATAGGTTTAGTGGGCTGTGTCCCGAGTCTAAAATTCAACCTCCATTTGTCCCCCTCACTGACTCTTCCACCGACACTTGACAGTTTTCATACCACCTGCTGCCGTTCCCCATTCTGTCGACATTGGGGATATATAGAGGCATATTATAGTATTTATATTGTGCTTTTGTTCGTTATAGAGACCAGGCCTCGTGCTCTCGTCCAGCCACCATGTCGAACAAACCGCTGGACTCGTGGGAAGATGACCCCGCTGCACAAGACGACAACCTATCTCGACAGACCCAGCAGAGTCTAAACTTGAATAATCAACAGCAGCAGCCATCCTTCCGTCCTGGAGCTTCGTCATTCCAGCCAGGTGCTGCCGCGTTCCAACCAGGCCAACAGTACCAGCAATACGGACACCAACAATATGGCCAGGGCTTCCCGCAACAAGGGTATGGGGCCTATCAGCAGCAGCCGTACGGTCAGTATAACCAAGGTTATGGCCAGCAAGGCGGATATGGCCAGGTCTATGGTCAGCAATATGGAGGCCCTCAGCAAGCCCAACAGCAGCAACAATGGCGTCCGCAGTCCATTGCCGAACGTCCCCAAGCTGGCGCTCCTGTCACCGCGAAACAAACTCCTACAGCGCCGAAACCCGCAACTACTACTCCTGCCGCTACTCCTGCCGCACAGCCGCCAAAGGCCAAGGTCCTGTCGATTGGTGGCGACGCTATGAAATCCAAAACCCCAACCTCATCCACAGCTGCCACACCCACTCCACCTTCTTCGGATACTCCAACTAGCGGTTTGCAGAATGCAAATGGGCCAGCTGCAGCTACGGCCGCGTCGAAGGTCACCGCTACTAAAGCTATTGAAAAGACGGAGAAGAAGTCCGCTGGTAGTGGCAAGACCTCACCTACGCCATCTTCCGGACGGTCTTCTCCTTCACGGGCTGCTGAAGCCAGGGCTGCAACTCGCGACGCAGATGTGGTCGCCAAAGAACAGGCAGCCGATGTCGATGAAGCTACACTCAGAGAAATTTATGGTGACAAACGCGAACATGTCAACTTGATTTTCATCGGTCACGTTGATGCAGGCAAGTCAACTTTGGGCGGAAGCATCTTGTATGCAACTGGTATGGTGGATGAACGAACAATGGATAAATACAAAAGGGAGGCCAAAGACGCCGGACGTGAGACGTGGTACCTTTCGTGGGCTCTGGACTTGACAAATGAAGAAAGATCTAAGGGAAAAACCGTTGAGGTTGGACGGGCTTTCTTCAAGACAACAGGCAATACTCCTGATGGCCCGGTGGAGCGCCATTATACTATTCTCGATGCGCCTGGTCACAAATCCTTCGTCCCGAACATGATTGGTGGTGCATCTCAGGCAGATGTTGGCATCCTTGTGATCTCCGCAAGAAAGGGTGAATACGAAACCGGTTTCGAGCGAGGTGGTCAGACCCGCGAGCACGCACTATTGGCTCGAAACTCTGGTGTGAAAAAGCTGATTGTTGCCGTCAACAAAATGG
Source organism: Blastomyces silverae (assembly GCA_001014755.1). Lineage (NCBI taxonomy): Eukaryota > Fungi > Ascomycota > Eurotiomycetes > Onygenales > Ajellomycetaceae > Blastomyces > Blastomyces silverae. The sequence continues at coordinate 4,639 of LDEV01003508.1, forward strand.
ATGACCCAACTGTTGAATGGAGTAAAGCACGATACGACGAATGTACAACGAAGATTGGCAAGTTCCTTCAAGCCATGGGTTATACCAAATCAGATCTCCACTTCATGCCCATCTCTGCGCAGAAGACTATTGGTGTTGACAAGCCCGTTCCCAAGGAGCTCGCACCTTGGTTCGAAGGTCCCGGCCTTCTTGACTTCCTCCACAACATGAAAATGCCCGAGCGTAAAATAAACGCGCCCTTCATGATGCCCATCAGCGCAAAGTACCGGGATATGGGTACGGTTGTTGAAGGGCGAATTGAGTCTGGTGTAATAAAGAAAGGCACCACCTACATGATGATGCCCAACCATGAGGAGGTCACTGTTACTGCGTTGTACGGTGAAACGGAAGACGAGCTTATTACGGCGACTTGCGGCGATCAAGTCCGTGTTCGACTTCGAGGTGTTGAAGAAGAAGATGTTATGCCAGGATTTGTTTTGTGCTCTGCCAAAAGACCAGTCCACTGTGTCTCTGCTTTCGAGGCCAAAATTAGAATTCTGGATCTTAAGAGCATTCTCACTGCTGGCTTCAACTGCGTCCTCCATGTGCACGCTGCTATTGAAGAAGTGACTTTCGCTGCGCTGCTGCACAAACTCGAGAAGGATACAGGCAGGAAGAGCAAGAAACCACCTGCATTCGCCAGCAAAGGCCAAACAATCATTGCTCGACTAGAGACTATTGGAGGAGCTGGAGCTGTTTGCGTTGAACGATTTGAGGACTATAACCAGCTCGGTCGGTTCACGCTCCGTGATCAGGTAAAACACCCCAACTACGTGCATTTTCCAGACCCATCGTTTGAATTATCGCTGACTTGTGGTTTCCAGGGACAAACTATTGCCATTGGCATGATTACCAAGCTGATCACAAGCGAGCAATCAGCAACCGCGTAAAGTAGATTCATATTTCAAAAGGGATAACTATTTTATTTTTTTTCGTTGGTTTTTTGGTCGGTCGGGATGTCCCACCAGCGGATGGCTGAGGAAAGAGATGGACGATTTTCATGAGTGGGAAATGCATTGAATGTGGTGGCACTGGAATAATGCATTTGATACCATGGCATGACCAACTTCTAGACAATTTTACGATTTCCTTTTGTCAACCTTGTTCTCTATGTAGGCTATCTTTAACACAAAAAAATGGGGGCAGTGAAATACGGATACAAAATGATTTATCATAGGGGTAGCTCGCTAATCGCGCACTTTCTCAAAGTCATCACTCATGGCTTGCATTTCTATTTCGTAACTATCCATCTAAAACTTTTCCAGAAGCATTAAACAGACAACAAATGAACACTATAAACGCCCTCGATGCTAACCGCAATTCCCCAGGTAATCTAGCAGGGAAGATATGTGAATCATAAAGACCAGAGACATATATCGCAGGAAAATAAAAGGGAGGAATCCATCACCGTCTTCTCTTCGATACGACTTTGGTAAACCCATCCTCATCAACCAAGGGCTCGGGCAAGAACTTTCCTCGCTCCCACTGTCCATCTATTCCCCTCCTTGTTTCCTTCGGGGCCTCATACCTGGGTGTTTCAATGTTCGAGGTGTCATTCTTTGATGGCGCGTCTGGCACCGGCGCATCCTCCATCTCAACATCATCCGCCCAGTCACCAAAACCACTCTCGTCGTCATCTTCATCCTCATTTCCAGCGTTCGTCTCATCCTCATCCCCATCCTCATCCCCATTAGCCTCCACCTTCGTAAAAGTCCCAACACTAGCACCAGCGGCACCCCCCTTCGCCTTCCACTCCTCCCACATCCTCGTCACCCCCGTAAAATCCCCCTTCTGCGTTTCCATTCTGATCTCCATGATCCTGCGCCCAATCTCGCCCGCACTCTCATCGTCAACGACGACGTCAAACTCGTCGTTCATCACTTGTATCAGGACATCCTCAATATCTTCCGCGTCGGTGTCCGGCCGGTCAACGAAGAGGTCTGAGATAGCGCCGCAGAGCCAGTCGCGTTTGTCGCTGGAGGAGGGTCCGCCCCAGGCGCTTTCCACAGCGAGGTTGAGCGATGGCCAGGAATTGAGGATTAGGGTAATGCCTAGATCGAGCTGGGCTGCGGGGTCTTTATTCCCTGCTTGTTCTTGTTTCTTCTCGAGTTGCTGTTGTGTGGAGGGGTTCGCGAGGCTAGCCATGGTTATTGGTGGGGGAGGGGAGATTTGGTTGGTGTTGGATATTGGATATTATTGACAGAACGGTCCTTTTTCTTCTTGAGGTGAAATATAAAAACGAGCTTTATTGAGAAGAGAATGGCTTCTTGTTACTCTAGGAGTGGTTAAATTGATTGTGGGTAATTTTCTTTTTGGTAGATTGTGCTGAGTAGTTACTTGCGGAGTTCGGAAAAAATATTTTGGTCTGGAAATTTTTTTGCCGGTGTTGTTGCCAAGACCGCCTTATCTTATCACAGAGAAGCGTGTTTCATTTTACTGGAGCAAGAAAATAATACACCATATTTTTTCAAACACACTACTAGTACAGGTCCTACTGGTCCTAATTGTTTGGAGTGGGTTAATATGAAGTCATCTCAGATCGAGAAGAGGGTAATTACTCCGCATATCACTCAGAAATGTCCCTGGCCACCCAAAAATACGTTGTTTTCCATCTAGTTTTAATGAACCAGGCCCTAACAAAGGAGAAAATAACATTTTCCCTGAGCATATCGAAGACAAGAATAAGCTAATCTTTTGTTCGGGACCCGGGTTTAGTAAACCGGTTGCTAGTCCGACGTGGCAGTATTTGTTCATGCCCTCAAAGTTATAACAGTGTTTTCACAATGAGACAAGGATGACAGCTGTTGGTTTGTTCCACCATTCATTCAGTAGCTTCGGGTTTCCCGTTGATCATCTAATTGCAAATCATTATCCCATTCCTTAGGATCGAGGATGAGGAAGCGCTCAAGCAAACATTTATCCGACTTCGAGGACCTAATGGTCAGAAGTGCAGATAAGACAACGATGGCACCGAAATCCTTGCTGGAATATACCCTCTGGCCTTCTCACCAACAGGTTGCAGATACATTCGCCCATCACACTCTGGAGGCGACATCGATGCTCCAATAGTGGAACTTCCTAAAAACGTGTTCTGGATATCAAATCAGTTAATTCAATCCGAGTACATGGACCGAATGAGCCGTTTCAACATCAGTCTGTACTAGGCATTTCATCGAGGACCTTTTCAAACGCAATGGGTATCAGGATCTAAAAGAATGTACGATAGCCGTTGATAATGCTGAAAATGCTGCAGGCTCAGCCCCATGGAAGTTAGCAGTGCGGAATAACCGCCTAGGCGAAAAATTCGGTTCCTGATGAGAGCGGCACGCCGACTCTGTCTGTGTTGCAAATGGTCATTATAATATCCCATTTGCCCTAAGTTGTATTAATGGTCCTTTTGAGCTTGCATCTGGATATCTGGTCATCCAAAATCCTTCAGACACATAGAAAGGTATCGAGGAAAGGTGCTTCGCCCTTTGCCTGATGTACTGGTATGTTTATTATCCAACATAACAAACAAAGGGTCGTCGTTGCTGGAGCCTCAGTGTCGGCGGCCACATTGACATTGTTGGGGCACTTGTGGTCCATCCCATTCACGAATGGATAGCACTAACATGATAATGGTATGCTTTGACGATGGGATATCTTGCATCAAGGGTTGACCATACCATACTTGGCGCTGGATATGCATGGAGCTCACCAATTTTGTTGTACATACCCATGAGGAATAACCGTGTTCCAGGCCCATACTTCCATATCTTCCATAAAACTGATCCATCATTAGCCTTCACTGGGGAGATGAGAAATTTCACACTAAATTGCCCATCGACGCCTTTTGCAGCTCGGGTATTCACAGGCCATGCACAGCTTCCACTCCTGAGAGAGCAAAGGAAACGGCAAACAGATCGTATGATTTACAAAGGTGACAGTTTGGCTTTCACTACCCGAGTGCCAGGCTTAGGAGGGCATTTCAACTTCGTCGGAGATTGGCTGGAGAGCCTGGGGAATGGCAAACAGAGAGGGGTAACCAAAGTTTGACCTTGAATGGAGAATTGCTTTGGGGAGGCGGGTTGCGGGCAAGCAGATTGGCAGCTGTGTAGCTGGAGAAAAGCAAGCGAGTAGATTGCCAGTTGAATTTAGCGAGTGGCGCAGAATACACCTAGTCTAACTCGTTAGCTTTCGCTCTGCATTTGATTTCGGTTTAGCTGAATGCGCTGTGCATGAAATGCGTCTAATAAAGTCGTGGCAAGCGATGGCTGGAACGTCGATAGCTTGGAACAGCAAAACGCCGTCTATCACTGTTCAAAGAGTTTCATATCCATCAGTACCGGCAATCATTAAAAGCCAGGAGAAAACATCATACCTGGTGTGATGATGTTGATGATGTTGATGATTTGGAAGATAAGTATCACGTGCTAGCCCTGAGGTTAAATTAAAGTTTGCACACCTTATCCATTCCCGGAAGAGATGACATCATCGGCAGCAGAATCGCTTTCCCTGATAAACTCCATAGTTACCACAACTACGTACTACAAGAATCTTTTTGCTTTTTATAAGATTAGGGTCAAACTCTGTTTCTCAATTTCTACGTTCACTCTGCTCCAGCCATCAGATCGCCCTTTAAAAAGGATGCGGATCCGCTCGGGTTTCAAATCGCCATCAAACCATCCATTCTATTCTCAATTGTTACTATCGAATATCTGGTGGGCTTGCAAACAATGCCTTATAACGCCCTATCCGTTGGCGTCGCAGTGACGCCCACTGTTATTTCAACACTTCTATCACATGTAAATCCGATTCACAAATTTCTTCACAGGTCACCTTTACTTCAGGCATTGGAACACTAAAACCAGGTCTAGTATACAAATCGCAAAGCCAATCGATCGAAGCCTACGGCACGTATTTCCTACCATCAAGGTCTTCGTATCATTCGCGAATTCTTATTCTACTCCTCTCTCCATACAGTTGAACAATTGCAGACTTTCACGTCCCAGCGGGTCCCTAGCCCTAGGTGGATAAAGGTGGATAAGATTAGAATTCCCGACGACCATTTGGAATCAGCAGCAGACCTCCTTATTATTCAACTGGGCTCCGAGGGGCTGTCACAGGTTGGGGGCAACAAATGGTGGAAATGGAGGGGAAAAAAGCCCTCTCTTGAAGGGGAGTGGGTAGAAATGCAGCGCGATTTTGCCGACCGGCAGCGGCAAGGTGTCCGTAGCAATCGGGTGATGCTGTATATACACGGGGGAGCATACTATTTTGGGAGCCTGAATTCACATCGATATCAGATACAGAGACATGCAAGGAAATTGAAAGCTAGAGTTTTTGCTCGGTAAGTCGATGCACACCTGTCATTTTACACGGTAGCACAAGCTAACCTGTGGCTAGTAAGTTCGAAAGCTTCTGATAGTCATTTTGCGGACCACAGCATATACAAGCTCATAGCATCTAACAATTCACAGCCGCCTATCGCTTGGCTCCACAGTTTCCCTTCCCGTGTGCGTTGCAAGATTGCCTTGCAGCTTACCTATATCTTTTGAGCATGTATAAACCGTCCGAAATCATAATAGCCGGTGACTCCGCGGGGGCTGGGATGGCTTTGTCGTAAGTGGCCAATCGATATATTTACACATCCAAAAAAGGGTTCCATAACTAACATTTCAGTTAGTATCTTGGTGACACTTCGGGATCAAAGAATGCCGTTACCTGCGGGCTCTATCTTAATATCTCCATGGGTTGACCTAACCCACTCATTCCCATCCGTGGCCGGCGACGGACCTGGGGATTATATTCCTCCCTACGGTTTCATGCACCGTCCTTCTATAGCATGGCCTCCTCCAAGCTCTGACGAATTAGATGCCATTACCAAGGCCGGGGAAGCTGCCCGGGTTGATGGGAGCTTACGCACTTCAAGCCCTATCTCGAGCAGTGCCAAGGATGCTACAGCCGCTAGACGAGGTTCCTATGGTCGGACGCCGTCGGTAAATAGTAGAGCTACCTCTGTGGGAGGCCCGTCTTACGCCTCTTCAATATCTCAACCTCACGATATATTCCATAATCGAAATCGCCCCCTGGAGGTCGAAATCGATGGAGAACTCGTTGAATTGAAGGATCAGATCCATATGTACACCACCAATGAACTGCTCTCACACCCGCTTGTTTCTCCTGTCCTGCAGCCATCTTTGGGGGGTTTGCCCCCAATGCTGGTCCTTACAGGGGGCGCTGAGCTCCTTCGTGATGAGCAAATTTATCTAGCCCATAAAGCTGCGGACCCAACTTACTTCGTACCAAGCGAGGAATACCTAGACCGTCACGATCCCGACCGCCGGACTATAAATAGATATCCGCCAACGTTCGTCCAACTCCAAGTGTGGGATGATCTTTGTCATGTTACCCCTACTCTCAGCTTCACTCGTCCTGCAAAGTATATGTTTCGATCGATAGCCCAATTCGGAGCTTGGGCGTTGGCTCGAGCCCAAAAGAGAGGCATTGATATTCCTAGCCATGAATCGGAGATTTCGTCAAGTGATTCTGATGATCCGCATGCATCGGCTCAGAAACGCGCGGCACCCAGCCCATACTCAGGCTTCACCACAATTGGGAAAGCTGGCGATCCTCTCCCCCAATTCGAGGACTACATGATCCGCCAACGGGTTGATGACAAAGGTAACATATATCCCTTAGCAGCGCGATCCCATCTTACTGCCCTGCAAATGCTACCCGATGAGATCGGTGTCCCCAAACCAGGCCCAGTGCTAAAGTGGCTGCGAGCCAAAGAGGCATGGGATATTAAGTTTGCAGAGCAGAAATCAGCTGTGCAGCAACAAAGGCTACAGGAGATTAAGCAGGGAATTGGCGTATTCCGACATGGTGAATATCCTCCGCCAAGTTCATTGGCATCGAGAAAGGACACTTCTGTTGCCTATGAAGAGAAAGAACACAAAAAGAACCACGCTATGTGGCTATGGAGTCGCATGGCAAGCAATCATGATACGGAGGCTATCGAAAAGGCGAAAACATCAGGAGGAAAGGATATCCATGTTAGTCCGAAACCCAATTTGCCCAAATCGCCCTCTAGAAAGGTTTCGCTCCGTGAAAAATTGTTTAGTCCGAAACCCAAATCGCCCTCATCGCCCTCTAGAAGGGTTTCGCTCCGTGAAAAATTGTTGCCACGAGTCAAACGAATACAGAGTCGCTCACGTCAATCGCAAACCGTATTGGATCTTGGCCAAGCGTCCGAATCAATTCCAGTGCCGGAGCTTCCACTACGTTCTGCGAAACGAACCGACCCACAACCCATCGTGCCAGGTCTCGACGCGACAACTTCCGGCCTACAGCCGCCAGAAGAATTCCAGCCGAAATTTTTCAATGGTCCTCGGTTTCTGAATCACGACCGATATTCCAGACGGCCCTCGTCCGTATACACTGATGACGCAAGTGCAAGGTCAATAAAAAATGCGGAGGGCGTTATTTCTCCCCTCTTCAGCAGATCGAGGCCAGACGCGGAATTTAAAACCCCACGTGAGACCCCGGATATATCGACAATCCCCGACTCACCTATCCCAGAGCAGAATGGCGTGGAGAGCATTGGTGGCCAGTTTGAGGGTGAGAGGAATGAAAACACACGGGCCTTTCATGGCGAGTTGCTCGTCGAACGGGAGGCCGCGATAGGCGCTGATGTCAGCGAGGATACACCTGGCGTTCAACTATTTGGACGTAACAAAGGTAAGTCTAGGTATGACTTTGAATTGGCTGGATAGTTTTCCGTCAACAGTTGAGACGGTTATATTTCCGAGATGAGGATTTCATCACGCTTATCTCGAGAACTCGAGTAAGGCCTTAAAGCACGGTGTTAATGGACGGGTGGGGCGCCCCAGGCCGGATGGGTTAACCAGGGTATTTCATTTCTATACTTCGTCTTCCTTTCAATCCTTCCTTTCCTTTCCTTTTTCTTTTCTTTTCTGCCATTCGTTTCTTACATGCTTCGAATGTTGCTGGGGCTTCATTTTCTCTATTGTCATTGGCGAGGTATTTTATTGATCGCTATTTTCGCAGTTGAGACAGAGTGTGAGCGGAGGGTATCATATTCGGTTCTATGTAAAAAATGGATATTAGCTAGCCAAAAGGGCCTCTGCAGCAGGTCTCGTTAACACTGCATTTGAGTCATTATGCCATCATATGATGAAAAATATAATTATAAAAATACACGGATATCCAACCTACAAAGGGCCAGATTTTCTCATCGCCATTCCAGCCCAACCTTGCGCACAATTTGCTCGGCAACACTCATAAACGCATTTCTCCTCGTACTTCGCTCGTCGGTCTCTTCCGCCACAACGGTAGGAACGCCCCTGTCCGCATCTTCACACACACGCGCATCAAGTGGAATGTCGCCCAGGAAATCTATACCAAGCCGTTTACAAGCCGCCACCACGCCCCCGTTGTTGTGTGAGTCAGAGCTATGCGCATGTCCCGCCTCCAAATTATCCCCTGATGGCTGCGATGGTCCCTTCCGGGAGAATATCTTCGTCTCCTTGCCACAATGTGGGCAAGCGAAATATGCCATGTTCCTAACCATACCCAGCACGGGAACGTGCAACTTTTCAAACAAACCAAACCCCCGCACTGCGTCACGCAGAGCAATATCCTGAGGCGTTGATACGATTACGGCTCCGTCTAGAATTATTTCCTGGCCAATGGTCAGCTGTACATCGCCTGTCCCTGGAGGAAGGTCGAGAATAAGGATGTCGAGAGGACCCCAGGATACGGAGTGTAAAAGCTGGTGCATTGCTTTAGTGACCATAAGGCCGCGCCACGATATGGGAGTTGTATCCATTAGGGGTGAGGTTGGATCGTCCGTGAGGTGTTTAGCGTCGGCAGGTGGAGGGGGAAGGAGATATCCCATGGACATGGATTTGAGCCCGTAATTCGTAAGGGGGACGAGACAATTATCTGAAGTTTGCAAACGTAGTTAATTTACATTGCTCTAGTAGATCAATTGAACTCAAGGAATTATGCAAGGTTTCATACTTTCGTCTAGACGTGGTTCTCCTGAGAGATTCAGAAGGGTTGGTATGGAAGGACCAAAAATGTCCGTGTCGAGAATCCCGGCACGGATGCCTCGACGGGCCATAGCTAGAGCAAGATTCACTGTAAACATATTTAGCTAATGGTTCTCTGAGAAAGCGCCGCACTCCGGCCAGGGCGCTTGTAGAACTCAAAGGTACTGCGCACCAGCAATTGTAGACTTCCCGACTCCGCCCTTGGCGGAAGAAACTGCAACGACCTTATTGACATCCCGGATTTTCCTTTTTTCTGGGAGGCCTCGTCGACGAGGAAATGATGGAGGAGTTCCAGACCGGGGCAAGCCCTGGAATCAGCATCTTAGCTTGGTACATCGGAATCGGAAAAATAGGTAGGTGGAAATGATGAAGTATGTACCAGCGGATTGTCATGGTGAAGAGGTCGCAGTGTGGAAAAGAAGTTGCGGCGCATATTGGCTGAGAATAATTGATTCTGAATTACCTTCATGTTGGCGTTCACATCATGATATATGATCCCAATTCAACTCTTTGTCTCTAACATGATCGCGATGAAGCTTTCCTGATATTCGCAGGTTGATATTTGATCATGTGACTCGGCAATGCGGCCCTCTCTGCCGAAGTGGAGCCGCCCAGAATGGAAGTTTTACCCGACTAGCAAAAATTATCTGAGATGCAAGAGAAAAAAAAACAAAACTCAGCACAACACTTCTCTACCAAACGGTGAGACTGAGTTCATAAAGTTTGCAACCATGGCAAATAAACATGGCCGGGTGAAGTCTCTGGCGGAGCAAATTGCTGAGTTAGAAGATCCAACACCCAAAGGTGAGCCCGCACTCTCTGCGAAATTTTCTTTCCATGGGCTGCGAACTAACACCACCTTTAGATTTCGACCCAGAAGATTTAAATGACCGCACGGAAAGCAGCGACGATCAGTCTTCGGGAGCGGAGGATGATAATGCTAACGCCGGTCGAGAGCATTACATAGCTGTTGGGTGAGTCACCCTGCTATAACTCAAACTACATCTACAACTAAATTTCTGACTGGCCCTCCCAACAGAAAGAGCAAGCTCCGCAAACCAGAAAAAGTAACTCTCGGGCGCGAGTATGCTGGCTCGCAAGTTAGTCGAAAGGCACTTGAAGGCGATGAGAGTGAAGATGATCCATTCCGCAAAGGTTCAAGCGACGAGGACGCGTCAGGGTTATCCGATGAGCTGGATGGATCGAGGAACGGACACTTGGGAGAAGATGATTCAGATGCAGAATCCGAGGATAGGGATAATGCGCTAGGATCTGATGAAGATCTAGACGGAGCAACTGATTCCGAAAGCGATCAGGGATTTGGCGATAGCAATGATGACGAGGGTGAAGATGATCAAGAAGGGTCTGAAAGTGAAGTTTCCGGAGATGAAGATGATGAACAGGAGGACCGCCCCGCCCTATCAGACGACCGGGCGGAAATAAGACGACTCATGGCTTCAGATCACAAAACTGTTGCAGCGTCTCTATCTCAAGCAGCCAAAGCAGATGCTGCGAAGGGAAGTTCGGTCAAGCGACAGCGGTCCACTTTCGGCGCCATATTGAACGCACGTATCAAGCTTCAGAAGGGCATTACAACTCTTAACGGTCTACCATCTACGTTAGAGGATGATAATGCGACTGACCAGTCCTCGATCAAGTCCGCTGAAGCTGCCGCACTAGCTCTTTGGAGTACGATCGAAGATCTTCGACATGCACTTGCTGATGCCCAAACCAGTAACATCACTTCATCTAAAAAACGAAAACGAGGCCCGCCTCCTTCCGCCTCCACCTCGTCAGCAGATATCTGGCACCGCATGGAGGAAATCGAGGCACAATCACGACTTCACCGTCGCGCTGTACTTGATAAATGGGCTTCAAAAACACGTGGTTCGAGAGCTGCACTACCGAACGCCAGAGGCAAGCTAATGAATCACGGAGCAACCGACCAGCAAACAATAACCTCCGTGCTGGATGCCCACATTGCCACGGAACTTGATAGTCGCCCATCCAAACGCACCGTTACAGAGGACGTCCAAGAACGCCAACAAACCAACGGTATCTCTAATGGCCCCCACGAAGTAAACGAAATGTACGACGACTCCATCTTCTACCAGACTCTACTCCGCGACCTTGTGGAAGAACGCATGTCTGCCAACAGCGGCGTCGAGGCACTGCAGATGCACCTTCCCTCCCGCCTTGCTATCCACCCTACCACAGGGATGCGCAAGGATAAGGTTAAAAGAGCGGTGGACACCAAGGCCTCCAAGGGCCGTAAGATGCGGTATACTGTTCATGAGAAGCTGCAGAATTTCATGCCTCCGGAGGACAGAGGTACCTGGGGGGATCGCGCGCGGGAGGAGTTCTTCGCTTCGTTGCTAGGAAAAAGTGCGAGGGACGTTTTGGGTGAGGATGATGAGGATGAGGATAAGGTCATGGACGATGAGGACGAGGATGTTGAGGAGGGAGGACTCAGACTTTTCCGGGGCTAGGAAATAGCGTAGAGGTGATTGATACTTCTTTTGGTTGTGTTAAAAATTTATTTGTCTACTATCTATCTGCTTTATAGTCATCGAGCGTCGGGCTACTGATATCTATATATCTGCTCTGCCACCAATGCAACGCCCATACATATCCAGCCATGCCCTTTCCCAATCTACATAGATAAAGTCATAAAAGGATTGGAAACCTTTGCCGGATGAAAATAATAAGCCAACTGAACAATGGTAGTCGCCTAAATGTTACAATACCCACCCAAATCCCCTATTTTAAGGTTAAAACACCAGCCCACCGCCTAATTCAAAAAAAAATATCAGTTAGGCAAAGATCACCTTCAACTAACCTTCCAAGGTTCCCGAAAAGAAAAACATATTGAGGTTAAAAAAACAATGGAACATGGAAAAGCTTTAAATTACTCACCATCAACAACAATATCCGTGCCATTCACGTAACTCCCCGCCACCTCGCTGCACAGGAACACCACGGGCCCCGTCATCTCCCGAGGATCCCCCATCCTCCCCATCGGATTCCTATCGGCCCAGATTTGGCGACATGGTGCCAGCGCATCGCCCTCATTGAGTGCCGTGTCCATGTAGCCGGGGGAGATGGAGTTGACGCGGATGCCGTACCGGCTCCATTCTG
>LDEV01003510.1:0-37103 GCA_001014755.1 Blastomyces silverae
CAGTCTGAGATAAAGCTATAACACTGACAATTTTTGTGATAAAAGATAAACTTATATATTACTATAGTAAAACTGAACAATCTTTTACTGATTACTATACTATAGCTGCTGTACTAGATCTCTCTCATCATATTAACAGCTATACTTCACAAGATTGAACAGAGAAGAAATAAGATATATATATCAATTTAGCTCAAGACTACTATAATATTAACTATCAAATATTGAAATCATCAGATATTAAAGATATGAAGACAGTAGTGAAATATGATTCACTGATAGATAATAATCTTTGATAACATTCAATACTTCATAGAACTATAATACTAACTATTCAAACAGAATTTGCATACATTAATTACAACTGAAACTCAGGTAAAATTATATACTTATAAAACTGAATTTAATCACTATTTTCAAGATAATCTCACAAATCTACAAGACAAATCAATTCTGAAGCTGTGAAAAATTGTTAAGAATATATATTTAACTGTTATAATGATAATATATGATATTCTTGCAATTTCATTGACAGTTATCTGTTTATTATTCTTTTCATTCTGAATTTTATCTTTTACTTTGTTCTTTTTGCAAAACTGTTATTTCTTCTTCAAAAGTTCTATCTCATCCTTCATTACATTATTCTCAAGAATAAATTAATGAAAATGAGTATAAAAAATCATTATCTCAAATTCAAATTGAGTCTTTTGAGAATATTCATTTTCTTTTAAAAAATACACACAATCTTACTGCTTTTTCTGAACTTCAAATTCATTCAAATGCTTTTCTCTGTCAATTTTCTCATTGCTCTTCTACTTTTCTATCAATTCAAAATTTTCAAAGACATCTCTCTTCTTCACATAATATTAAAAGTCAAAAAAACACAGTCTGATTTTATTTCTTCTTATCAAGTGCAATGTTTAATATAAAATAAGTATTTATTTCAAGTTATTTCTTCTTCTACTGCTATTTCTTCTTCAAATTTACAAGTTCAAGCTAAATTATAATTATATAAGTGTGCACAGAATGAGACTGAATTTATCTTTCAGTCTCAGTCTCATTCTGATTTTTAGAGAATAATCATTTTTCACTGTATATTATTAAATAGTACTCTCATTTCACTGTTCTTACATTAAATCTAGTCATTTTTCACATCATTTCTGAAAAAACTGATTCATTTTCACATTTTTTTAATGATAGATTCTGATGAAACTCATGCTAAGAAATGTATAAGATTAGATTAAATAAGACTGAATGTGAAATATCTGATTCTGATAATCAGTCTAATAGTTATAGAAAATAAGAAATCTGTTTACAGCTCTTATATAATTTCTTTTTCAGTTTTAATGAATGCTCTACTGTAGATCTCACATTTCTGTGAGCTTGATTTAAATGTTTACACTCATTTTTATAAATTGTAGAAGTCTGTGAATAAGCTGTCTACTTGTATTAAACTATACAAACTGATTAAATTCTGTGAATGTGTAATCTACTGTGTGTGAAGTTCTATATTAAATAAGTTAATTAATATGAGTGATGTGATATTCTCTGCAAAAGTGTAAGAAATGTTAAAGAATGTTACTACTACTATAACTACAGAAGTTAGCACTGATATAACTTCTATTATCTATATAATAAAAGATTCTGATGTTTCTGACTTCACTGAACTGCATGTTCTGTGAGTACAGTTTATAAGAGTTTTTATAACTTATATCTCTTCTTCAATCACTGATGAATTACTCAAAAGTTATAAAAATACAGTGAGCTGATCAGAGAGTATAGATAAATGATAGAAGTATTTAATACAATGTGAAATAACTAATTTAGAGAGATAGAAGATCTGAACTCTTATATTGTATTCTGATATTCTGAAAGATAAATCTGTAATCTCTGATTACTGAGTATTCTTAGAGAAGAACTGCTCTGATGATCTTAATATTAATAATAACAGTATATTATAGAAATCTAGATAAGTAGTCTGTGATAACTGACTTAAGAAAAGTCTCAGAGAGAAAATATACACTTCTATTATAATTAATATAATGAATTGTATAATATTTATAATTACAGTGAAATGCAGATAAACTCTGTATTAAGTTAATATTATACTTATCTATCTATATAAATAACTAGAGAAAACAGTTTTTATATAATAATTCACTGAATTTGAGATAAATATCTTATATATATTAATATGTGCTGTTGAGAGATCTCTTTATAGCTTGAACTCAGTAGTTAAAATTTAATATAATTATCTTATAACTTTACTGTATGAGAATGAGTTCACTTTCAGTTTATACAACTCTAATCTCTGATAACACATTATATGAAAGAATCTCTATATAATAATTTATATCATTATAGCTTGAACTCAGTAGTTAAAATTTAATATAATTATCTTATAACTTTACTGTATGAGAATGAGTTCACTTTCAGTTTATACAACTCTAATCTCTGATAACACATTATATGAAAGAATCTCTATATAATAATTTATATCAATAATTTTTATATTATAGCTGAGTAATCTGTAGACACTGATTGATTAGTGAATATACTGAGTAATAAGCTTGAGATTAAAAATCTTAAAAAGTCTAAAAAGTATTTGAGTATAAAAGTAAGTTATATAAAAAATGAAGTCAAATTGACACTTGAATAATATATCATATATTTAATACAGAACTTTCATCTAAAAGATGTAATCACTGTTTATTCACTTATAAATAAAGACTTACATCTAGACAACTTCTCTGTCTCAGAAAAAGAAGATGAATTCACAAAGACTTAATATTAATATAAAGTTAACTGTTTACAGTATTTAATAGTTAAATTATATTCAGATATTATCTATACAGCATCTCTTCTAACATAAAAAAATTCAGCTTTTATATTAAAAGTATAAAAAGCTCTACTATATATTATATATTATCTTCATAACACTAAGAATCTGAGTATATTTTACAAAGAATCAGATGATAATAAGAATAATAATGATAATATAAACAGCTTACTGAGCACAGTATATATATTAGTTAATTATACAGATTTCAACTGAGCTGACTCTTTTAATAATAATTATAAGTTTATATCTGATTATATTTTTAAAGTTACAGATATCTCTATATTATAATATTCTGTCAAGCAGCTCTGTGTATCTCTCAGTTTTAATAAAACTGAGTATATAACTCTTAATGAGACTGTATATAAAATGATATAACTATATAAAATAATAATGAATTTGATATTCATTTCAAATAACTCAATAAAAATTTACACTGATAATAAAGAAGTGATTGATCTAGCTACTATAGAGATAATTACTGTATACAGTAAACACATTGATATATGTTTTCATTTCTCATATATATAGCTGAATAAGAGAATTATCTCTTTAGAATACATCTTAATTAGAGATATAATAGTAGACAGATTAATTAAATCTCTAGACACTATTATATTTCAGTAATTTCTTAATTTGTTAGATCTTACAGATATAAAAAGTCAGAATATCTGAAATTAATGTATATAGCATAATTTGAAAGATTCAGAGAAGATATAGCAGACTTTTCTATATAATGTTTGAAGATAATAATCACAGCATTTGATCTCACACAGTAATGTGAGGGGGGGTGTAGCATAGCAGCAGCTGTCTTAGTGATGTTGCCCTAGCAATCACTCCGCCTGCACATGATCTCTCATGTTATATAACATAGCTAGCTGACCTCCCAATAGAAGATCAACCATCCCACACCCCTGGCATCTAGATGGTTCCGTGGTACGGAGTAACTTACCGGTTGGATGAGTCAGCCACTGCGAAAATTCGGAAGCGGAATTCCAACCACCGCCTCATCGCCTCCACCCGGATCTCCAAGGCGTGCAACTGCTCTCCAACGAACGCACGAACTTCTCACGGGATTTCTCGTGCTTCTCCCATTCTTTATTTATCCTGATTCCTCTTTATACATGCTAGCGAAGTGACGCTCCTATGGGTTCTTCACGACTTGGTTACTATTGAGCGTCTGCCAAACCTCCTGTCGCTTTCCGCACGCTCCACTCTCCATCCTCCCTCGACAATGGCCAGCATTATTCGACGGCCTGGCAATCTTGCTCGATATTCGGGGACAGCGGCGGGGCGCTCTATATATACACGATGCTTATTCTCTCCATCGCGGCAACCGTACCTTTCCCCCGCGATACTCAACGCCCGCCAATCCCGTTCGTATCTCACCCAGTTCCGGCGATTTCCAAATCCTGGCAAGGAAAACGGGAATGTTCCTCCGCCTGCTAATGATGGTGGTTCGGGTCAACCGTCGTCCCACGGCGGACCGCCCTCCGGGGGGCCAAACGGCAAGGAACCCGAAAAGCCAAAGTACCGGGCAACTCAGGAAGAGATCGAAGACCTCGATTATGTGCTAGGAATGGTGAAGGACAAGCTTCCTGCGTCCCAGAAAAAAGTGGTAGAAGAAATGGCAGAAGTGTTCAAGGAAGAAGGTGTTCCGGACGATGTTAAGCAACTTATCAAGCAAGTTAGGGAATCTAAACAATTTACCCTTGTACACGCAACCCAGATATTTCGGATATGGACTCGACATGGACCAGCGGTGGCTGCTAAGATGGCAGACAGGGATATTCATAAACAACGCTTACACTCGTCCGAGAAACAGCCTGGACGGGACGATGGCAAATCGAAGGACGAAAGTGGAGGATCTCGTCAAGAACAAAAGCAGGATCAGAAACAGCGGAGTCAGAAAGATGGTTCCAAGGGGCCGAACTTCAACGCTAGCACACCATTTGATTTCAAATTCAAGTTCGACCCTGCTTCCTTTCTGGTGGCTACCTTCCTCTCATACTACTTGTATCGGAGCGTTATTCCCGGGGAGGTTAATAAGGATATTACATGGCAGGAGTTCAGAAATACGTTTTTGGATAAGGGCCTCGTGTCCAAATTGACAGTACTCAATGGCAAGAAGGTGCGAGTCGAGCTTCACCGTGAGGCTGTTGCAAACGTGTATCCCGAATCGCCTGCGACACAACCAAACTTCTTCTATGTCTTCGCAATTGGATCTATTGAAGGCTTCGAAAGGAAAATCGACCAAGCCCAGATGGAACTCGGTATACCAACATCTGAACGTATCCCGGTCGATTATCAAGATGAAGTTTCCTGGGGAGCTACTTTCCTCAGCCTTGCCCCAACCCTCGTCCTTATAGGCACTGGCATCTGGCTTTCGAGACGCGCTACCGGTGGAGGTGGCCAGAGTGGCATATTCGGCATGGGCAAGAGCAGGGCGAAGAGATTTAACCACGAGACGGATATCAAGACAAAGTTTGCTGATGTGGCCGGCATGGATGAGGCCAAAGTTGAGATTATGGAATTTGTTAGCTTCCTGAAGAAGCCCGAGCAATTCCAACGACTTGGTGCCAAGATCCCTCGAGGCGCTATCCTTTCAGGACCACCAGGTACTGGTAAAACATTACTGGCAAAGGCTACTGCTGGCGAGTCAGGTGTTCCGTTCTACAGCGTGAGCGGTTCTGAGTTTGTCGAAATGTTTGTCGGTGTTGGACCCTCCCGAGTCCGTGATCTATTCGCAACTGCCCGGAAAAACACCCCTTGTATTATATTCATTGATGAGATTGATGCTATTGGAAAGTCAAGATCGAAAAATGCTTATGGTGGTGGAAACGACGAGCGGGAAAGCACACTGAATCAGATTCTCACCGAGATGGATGGCTTCAACACTTCCGAACAAGTCGTCGTTCTTGCTGGAACGAATCGAGTCGATATCCTTGATAAGGCGCTGTTGCGGCCTGGCCGATTTGATAGGCACATCACCATTGATAGACCGACAATGGATGGCCGTAGACAGATTTTCCGGGTTCACTTGAAGAAGATTGTCACTAAAGTCGATTTGGATTACCTGACTGGCAGACTGGCTGCCTTGACACCTGGTTTCTCCGGAGCAGACATTGCCAATTGTGTCAACGAGGCTGCCCTAGTTGGTAAGTCAACATTCTATCTGAAACAATATCTTGACTTTTCGGGAAACCCTTTTAGATAGAGCTAACCTTTTGCACAGCTGCCCGCTACCGTGCTGACGAGGTAACCATGGCGCATTTCGAGCAAGCGATCGAGCGTGTCATTGGCGGCCTAGAGAAGAAATCGTTGGTTCTTTCTCCGGAAGAAAAGAAAACGGTGGCGTATCACGAGGCTGGCCATGCTATCTGTGGCTGGTACTTCAAGTATGCTGATCCATTACTGAAAGTGTCCATCATTCCTCGTGGGCAAGGTGCCCTTGGCTATGCCCAGTACCTACCGGCCCAGGGCGATACCTACTTGATGAATTTCAACCAGCTCATGGATCGAATGGCGATGACCCTTGGTGGCCGTGTTAGCGAAGAACTCCATTTCGACACCGTGACGAGCGGTGCAAGTGACGACTTCAACAAAGTCACCCGCACGGCTAGCGCGATGGTCACAAAATTCGGGATGTCTCCAAAAATTGGCTATCTGTACTATGACGAAGAACAACAACAATTCCAAAAACCCTTCTCGGAGGACACTGCGCGGGACATAGATATGGAAGTTCGACGGATCGTCAATGAAGCTTATGACAAGTGCCGTAAACTCTTAGTGGAGAAGAAGCCTGAAATCGGCATCGTTGCTGAGGAGCTTCTCAGCAAAGAGGTTCTTAGCCGTGATGATTTGGTCCGTCTGCTTGGTCCGCGACCATTCCCTGAATCTGGCGAGTTTGCAAAGTACTTCGATGGAGGGCATGGTAGAGGGACGATAGCGCCTCCCCCTCCAGCGACAGATGCTCTCGCGGAAAAATCAGAGCCAAGTCAATTAGATGATAAGAAAGGCCCTGCGTCGTCAAATCCAGCATAAAGGAAATTGTGGTGTTCTGTTTTCAATATTTCACTCATATGTTTTAGAAACTGAAGTATATAAGTTCACATATCTCCTCTTTTCTTTTCTCCACCTGGTGCATTTTTGATATGTCCTTTTCCTATGCTCATTTGTTCCCTTTCCCTTTCATTCTCCTTTGGTCTGTACTTTATTTATTATATTTCAGATGGATCAAGTGTCTAGGTGTTCACGCGTTGCACGCTTCTTATCTATTTTCTATTCTATCATTGGCATACCCTCTACTCCCCTGCCTGACTGCAACCCGACAGCCTAGACATCGTCTCCGCTTTGAAATCTCCACACCCCGATTTATAAATTTGTAACTTTATTTCTTCTCTTGTATACTAAGGCTCCACCGTTATCCGGTCGTTTGCTTATTAGAAACAGGGCATGAATGGGGTATGCCAAATGAAAAACCTTGAAAAGGGAAACAAGGAAAGCTGAAGATCAAAATAGAAAGAATAAAAAATACCAATAATTGAATCAAAAAATATTATACACTATGATTTCGAGTAGTAGCTGCAGGGGGTCGATCAACAGTTCTCAAGACATTTCCAAGTGAGAGTTGCGCCATGCTGGAGGGCACCTCTGATGAATTATTGGTGCTGTTGTTCTATCAAGCCCAATAATGCCACCGGCCAACGAAATATGGTAGCGAAGATGAATTGGATGGACATAGGGGAGTATGGGTTGATTTTAAATAGAGTCGGAGTATATGGAAACACAAGTGTTAAATATAATATGGAAGTCCTTAAACACATGTAAAATGGTAAATAGAGCACCAGAGATCGATGGTTTGGCGGAACTTCCAGTCATGGCAGACAAGGGAATCACTTCGTCTTCTTCTTAGTTGCTTTCGATTTCGATGGCTGTGGTTTCTCTGGCGGATTGGGGGCCTCTGATGCAGCATGGTCTTCCGGTATTTCGCCCCGCGGCTCGACATCTAATCGTGGAATGAACTTTCTCACACGCAGTTGATATTGCTTATACTCCGGGTATTTCGATGCGGTAATCTTTTCCGTAAGATATGTACTTGCCTGGAAGAGGGCGACAAGGCAAAGAGCTCCAATACCCGTCCAATTGTAAAATTGGTCGGTTTTGACACAAGACCACTGGTAAAATGCTAGCCAAACGCCCTGTTCAGCGGCGAAATTCGGATGTCGACACCAGGCCCAGAAACCTGAAACCACAAAGCCACGGCTCAGGTCATTACTTGTGTAAACCCGCTTATATTGCGGTGGGACCCGAGCGATTTCATTGAACTCCTTCTTGGCTTTCTGAAACCGCCATTGTTGTTGATCTGCGAATGCCTCGATGAAGACGAAGAGGAAGATAAGCCGGGAGAAGACAGTGTCGGAGACGCTGCGTCCGGACCCTTCGGCGGTACTGCTGAGTAGTACAAACAGGTACGTTGGAGCGGTGATGAGGGCCAGTAAAACCGGTTGCAGGAGAGATATGAAAGTCAGGTTGAATAAGAAAAACAGAAAGCGGTTGTTTATTTTGTTCCGCAATATGGCCCATCGGTAGTCTTCTGAGCCGATGCTATAGCCGCCTTTTCTCCAGTAGTTATAAGTGAGTCGAACCTGTGTGGGGAGATGATGAGTTAGTTGATTGATTCAGCTACATCATTCCTGCTGCATCGCGGAACGTCAAGATAGTAAGCGGAAGGGGTAGAATCTTACACCCCAAATGATGGTGATTGCACAGATCGTGTCAATTATTCCAGTTGGCAGTCCATTCAAACGACACCATACGGAGTAATGAGCGTTGTAAAGGATAGGAAGGATGCTCCAGCAGCGGTCAACTTGAGAATAATTCCTGGTCACTTCGGATATTATTACAAATACCGGTGCAAGAAACAGCGCGAAAGCAATGGCTATGACCAAAGGGTTTGTAGTGATGTAGACATGTTTGAGCGCTTGGATATCGATCCCGCTGTCGATCAACTTCGTCGGAAGGGATGTGAGTTGCGACAAATAGGGGAGGACTGTGAGATGGAAATCCGCACAGGCCTCAAGCGTATGTACAGTTGGCAATGCCATATTAGACCGCTAGTTGAATTGATGGAAATAAGTCGCGGACTGGGCAGGTTTCGTGAGTGACACCTGGCTTGACTTGACCCCTTTGGTGGATGAAGGTTGAGTTATACATAATGTGACGTTGGTCCGTGCGTGGCTGGCTAAATAAATTGCTTGGGTCGGAAAATAAGCTTAACGCGTCGGCACCATTCGAGATTTGACGACATCATAAGAGCCTCGTGCAATCACACACTTCGGCGCCCAGCTGTAACCTGTGAACAAGTGGTATTTGGGTGGTCTCCTTTTGCTAACTTGCGATCAAAATGACCATGACACAGACATAAGCTTCAAATTCCTATTGTCCTTCCTTGCATTCCTTGCAAATGGCTCGCAAAGTTTTATGTGTCGCGGAGAAACCTGCAATTGCTAGAGCGGTGGCACAGCACCTCTCTGGAGGCTCAAGCCGTGCGGTAAGATTAAGATCTAAGCGATTTCTCTTCAAGAATTAAAAATAATTAATCCCAGCCCGATATTGTAGGTGTCGATTCGGGGTAATGTGTATGTGAAAAACTATGAGTTTGACTTCACATTCGCCCCGCCATGGGGCCAGTGTTCGGTGACGATGACAAGTGTCATTGGTCATTTGACGAGTTTAGACTTTGACTCGCAGTACAGAAGCTGGAATTCATGTCCGCCTGGCCGGTTGTTTGATGCACCTGTGATAGATTCCGTTGCCAAAGTTAGTCTCTACATTCCACATAGAATTACGAACCGGAGTTAACTTGCTCCCAGGACAAACTGAGCATCGCCCAAAATATTCGGACGTTGGCCAGACACTCTAAAGCTCTATTTATTTGGACAGATTGTGATCGTGAAGGAGAGCACATTGGGACAGAAGTACGGTATCAGGCGAGAAAAGGAAATCCAGGAATTGAGATAAAACGAGCGAGGTTTAGCAATACCGAAAGAGCGTCAGTTAGCCTACAGAGACCACTATGTCTGAACTCTGGTACTGAACCCGTCTAGTCATATATTACAGGCCGCCCGAAACCCGATAGAGCTGGATGATAGTCTAGCTAATGCAGTTGCTGCACGGATCGAGTTGGATTTGAGGATCGGGGCAGCGTTTACTAGGCTACAAACTCTTCAACTCAAATCATTGGGAGGTGCACTAGAGGATAGAGTTATCAGCTATGGTATTTATATCAATTTCCCAATGCTCAACTTACACAGACAGTTTGACAGTTTCAGGGTCCTGCCAGTTCCCGACGTTGGGATTTGTGGTCGACAGGTATTTTCGGGTCAAGAACTTCAAACCAGAAAAATTCTGGTCCATCAAAGTTTCACATGTCCGTGATGGGAAAACTGTCAACTTTTTGTGGCGGAGAGTCCATCTTTTCGATAGGGCTGTTGTAGTCGTTCTGTTTGAGCGGTCCTTGACTTCAAAAACCGCTAAGGTTACGAAAGTGAATAAGAAGCCAACAAGCAAATGGCGTCCACTGCCTTTGACTACTGTGGATCTCCAAATGATGGGAAGTAGATATCTTCGAATGGACAGCCAGAAAGTCATGAAGGTTGGCTCTTTTCTCCACCATGCCGCAAAATCTTGCTGATAGGATTTTAGATCGCGGAAGCTCTATATACAAAAGGGTTCATCAGCTATCCACGAACGGAAACGGATCAGTTTGACAAAGGAATTGATCTGAAAAAGTTGGTCGAAAAGCAAATACCGAGTGAAAATTGGGGCCAGTATGCGCAGCGGTTTGTTGCCCTTGTTTCTTGCTCTCCATGGATTAATTTTAACATATTGACAAGTCATTTAGTCTCATGAATGGTGCCTTCACCCAGCCACGAGCTGGTCGTCATAATGACAAAGCCCACCCTCCCATTCATCCAGTCATATTCGCCGCACCACCCGCACTGAACGCGGATGAACGCGTTGTTTACGAATTTGTCACCCGACGATTTCTCGCCTGCTGCTCTGAAGATGCAAAGGGCGAGTCTACGGAAGTGGAAATAAAGTATGGCGATGAGATGTTCCACACAAACGGCCTCCTCGTCTTGGAAAGGAATTATTTGGATGTTTACGTATACGATAAATGGGAAAGTAGTCAAGAAATCCCGCCTTTTACACTTGGCGAGGTGTTCGAACCAACCGAAGCTAAAATAACGGATGGCAAGACCGTTGCACCAGGTTATTTAACAGAGCCCGAACTTATTGGACTGATGGATGCTAATGGGATCGGAACTGACGCTACCATGGCAGAGCATATTGCGAAGATAAAAGAGCGCGAATATGTAGCCACTCGACCTCGTGGTACCGGGAGAGGTAGCAATGCCGTGCAAGAGTTCATCCCTACCCATCTTGGTGTGGCGCTAGTTGAGGGCTATGATGATGTCGTGAATGGCCTGCCCGACAGCCCCAGCTTAAGCAAGCCTTTTCTGCGAAAGGAAATGGAGTTGCGGATGCGAGAAATAACCGCCGGTACAAAGACAAAGACGGAGGTGGTGAATGAGAGCTTGCAGATGTATCGCGAGGTTTTCGTGCATACCCAGCAAAGAATTGATGTGCTCAAGGCTGCGTGTAGGAAATATATCTTTGAAGAGGGTAATAGGTGACCATACTTGACTGCCAACCTTACATAGGGGTGATACTCTGGCGTAATGGTTACGACAAACACTATCAAAATAGAAACATTAAAATCAGCGAACATCTTTGGAGTTTTGCTTTGAGGTTTTGAAAGCTGCGACTTTGGCAGGGTCTAAATGGAATAAGGTTCCCAGTGGATTCAGCATCGGTGGACATCATGATGGTATCAAGTGGGATTACTACAATTCTATAACCCTAAGACACTTTAAATGCAACCTAGATGTATTATATTTTTCAGGGGCCCGATCACCTCTTATTGCCTTCTTCCGGGTATTTCTGTGCGCTTCGAATCTATCTCTGCACTCTGTTGTATCGCTCCTTCTCCTTCGAGGGGACTAATAGTTCTCACGTAGTTCTCTAAACTGCTTTCTATCAGGCTCATGGCAGTGGCCATCTTATATACCTTTTTGAGCCTCCTCGGTCTTTGCCCCTGCCTCTCTTACGTTGGCCTTCGGCGTATTCTACCTCCCCGCTGAGTTCTTTTTTCGGATGACTTGGCGGAGATTTTGACGGTCTGTTCGTAAGTGTAATGGCTCTATAAAACCTTGCAATTCTCATTTCAATTGCTTTTTTCTTTTTTCTCGATTCTCTTTCTTTTTCTTGTCCTTTTTTTCTTCTTTTTTCTCTTCAATTTTCAATTTCTTAGCATTTCTAAAGCTAGCCATTCCCCCAGACAAAGTATATGTTTTACAAAATCAGCAAACAATTCAAATACTCAAATCAAACAACCCAAACTCCTATTTATAGCTCGAATAGTTAAGTTCCCGCATCTCGATTGCCCAAAGTGTATCCTGTTGTCTTAACTGTTTGATGCCGCGGACGATCAACGCGAGCAACTAAGGGAGAAAGCAAATCTGAATGCATAAGTACCCATACTACAACCTTATCGCATGTATCAAGATATCACCGTTTCGGAGGACTGGATCACAAGGGCCAGTAGGACACCTCGTTTACAGCACCAAGTCACAAAACATTGTTCTCGTTGCGTATTTTGGGAAGCTAGCGGAGACAGGAGTGTGTGATACTGGAAAGGCTCGGCATCAGGTACCTTTAACAACGGCGTTGAATATTGCAGCAAATAGAACACAGAATACAAATTTGGAATAGAAAAAATCGGTAAATCAAAAAAAAAAAAGCTCCAGAGCGCAATTTTACTTCCTAGCTGGTTTCTTCTTGCTCTTCTTATCGTGTGAGAGTGCGCCCTCTGGCCCGACATATGCAGGATCCCAACGGCTAATATTTTTGTCTGGCTGTCTCGAGGAGGCCTCTGAACTTGGTTGGTAAGATTGTGGCTTGGACGACAAAGTGGTTTGCTTCGCCAGGGGCTCGCTTAATTCCTTGGATTCGGCGCCTTTCAGTGGTGCAACAGCACCAAGTGCCGCTTGAGATGTTCTTTTTTCGGCCCTTGGAATGACATCGGATTTCTCGTACGCCGGATCCCAGCGACTGATATTTTTATCTTGCTGTTTTGGCACCAGGGTTTTTGATCCAGGGGCCGAAGTCACGGTGTCCAGCGGCGGGGATGTTAGTGTTGCTGATGTAGGAGAAGTCGTAGGCCTTGCTGGTTCCTTGCTAGTAGTTTCCTCAGTAGAGTAGGTCGCGTCCCTATGGTCAAAATCTCCCCGTGGTTGGATTGCAGATAATGGTGCCGATGGCTGGGGTTTATCGTCCTTGGGAATCGTGGATGTCTGGGCAGGTTCATTTTGTATGTATTTGGTAGGTTCTTTTCGGCTTGATATTTGGGAAGACATGCTGGCTGTTGACTTGGCTGCGTCTTTTTGCGCTAGCTCACTCTCATTATCAAATGGGTTTGTCAGAGGTGCGGTGATACCTAATTTTTCACGGAGTTTGAGAATTTCTATGCCTTGTTGAGTGAGCAAGGCGCGACTTGTTCGAGCTGACTGGTCGACTTCCTTGATTCGGGCAGTAATCCGATCCACATCACTTCGCGTCGTCAAGGCCATTGTATCTACCTGGTTAAGGGTTGACCGAAGCTTGTTCACTTTTGCTTCTATGCCTGCTTCAGGTTGGCCATTTTTTAAAGTTTCTAGTGCCTGGGTCAACCGCTCTATGGAGGTATCGAACAAATTTACCTTTTCCTGGAGCTGCTTGATCTCGTTGTTCGGATCCCGCCTCCCGTTGTTCAGGACTCTCATGTCATTAGTTAATCGCTGTAAAGTCTCTTCGCTGGATTTAAGCTTCCCTCGAACTTCGTCTGTTTGACTTTTTGATCCTAAGGTGGCATTTTTCAATTTGTCTAAATCCCTGATCAGCGTATTCGTCGCATTCTCATTTGACGCAACCTTTTTCTGGAGTAGCTCGAATTGATTGTTCGGAGCGTGTTTGATGTTTTTCAACGCCTCCAAGTCACCAGTTAATTGTTTGATAGTCGATTCATGGGATATGAGCTTCCCCTGAAGTTCGCCAGTTCGATTTTTCGACTCCTGAGTCACCTCTTTTAAGGTATCCAAATCTCTGGTTATCGAATTCGCGGTGTTCATGTGCGACTCAATCTTTGCCCCGAGGTCTATGGCCTGTGTATTAGGGAATTGCATTGGACCGCCACCCTCCCAGACACCATCGCCTCGCATCCAAAGTTCCCATTCCCTATTTAATTTCTGGATGGCTTCTTCAGAAGATGCCATTTTCGCTTGAAGTTCGCCTATTTGGTCAGTCAGAACAACAGTCGATATTTCCGTCTTCTTGCTGTTCTTGGTTTGTCCTTTAAGCGTCTCGATATCTTGGGTTAATATGTTCGTTCTATTTTCCGACGAGGTGATTTTCTTTTGGAGCTCCAAGACGATTGTTTTTGAGTCCGTCAGCGTTTGCTGTGTGACTTGATGATTTGCCATCTGCTTCTCTTTAAAATGTGCAAATCCCATTGTTAAATCCCTCACTTCCTTTCCTTTGGTATCAAAACTAGTTCGAAGGTCCTGTAGCTCGCTCCGAAGATCTTGACGCCAAGTGGTAAACTCATTCCAGCGGTCGACGGTTTGTTGTATCTTCACATCTTGGGAGTCCAATGTGTTCATCATTTCAGTTGACCTGATGAGGAGCTGGTCAAAGTCGGCTTTTGAAGTGAATTTTAGCCCCAGGTCAGGCATTTGGTCGATCAAGGAAGCAAGCTCCGCGCCGGTAAGCTTCGAACGTGGCGCCTCTAATAGGCGGTCCACCTGTACTTTGAGAGATTGCAAACTAGAGTTAGAGGCTTTAACTTTGGCGGACAATTCTTCAAGATCTAGCCGCTGTGCCATTTTATTTTTCAAATCACCCACCAGGTCGGTTAGAGATGCAAAACGAGCGCTGGTTATTTCCGACTTTTGTTCTGTCCGCAGCCGGTTCACCTGTTCCTGAACATGTTGTAGACTGGCGTTGAAAGTTTCTGAGATATTTGGCGTGGTATTTGTGGTGTTCATTTGGCTAGATATCAACTCAAAAAGTCGGGTTAGTAATGCTTGTACGAACTCAGTGTCAGTCCCTTTAGATGCTAGCGGAGTTGCATCATGACTTCCCGAGATTTTAGAGTGCCTGCTGCGAGAGAAGAACCAGGTAATAAACGCAAATAAGAGAATGATCGCTGTGTACATATTTGGGTTGCGTAGCATTTCGTCCTCGAGTTGGAGGCTCCATCTAGATAGAACCCACTCAGGATTAGTTGGAACCTCGTAAATATTGTCTGGCATTATCGTGTGACCGGCTCCGTAAGGACCTGTAATTGTTGAGGTCAAAAACACAGTCACAGTTTGGGGCGGATTTTGGGAATCTTGGAAAGCTCTCTGGGCATTGCCTTGCTGAAATTGTTCCGGGATTGGTGTGTAGATAGTCGTACGGGTATCGTGGACTTTGGGATCAGTCTCAAAGGCGTAAGAGTCCGTATAATTTTGATGTGGCGTACTAAAATAGCTGTACAGTCTTGCAGCACATTCTCCCGTTGCGGTCAGCTGGAGCGCGCCAGCAAGGCGTTCTGAAAGAGGTCTATCTGGATGTATATTCGTAAATGGTACTGGAAGATAAAATCCAATACTGGTAAGAAGCGTGAAAACGCCGATAAGTAGGTACGGCTCCATGGTTCCGATAAGTCCCCGCAAGGGGCGGTCTGCGGCTCTGACTCAATGTAGATGAGGCCGCCAGAAGGGCTCTATTCGGTTGAACGCTATGAAATCGAAGAAGAGTCCGATGCACGGAGTAATATTAAGTTGATATCGACGTAAAAAGGAAAAGTAGGGCTCAAACTCAGAAAGTTGTTATTGACGTTGGCCGGTGGGGGGGATGCAACTTTATGTCGGATATCCAGAGGTAGAAAAGAGGCAGGAAAGCGGACAGTTATAATGGAGTTAAATGCTGTTTGTGAGGGAACGAAGCATTTACTTCATCGTGTAGCGGGTCCCCATGTAGCCGTAAAGAATTGATCTAGATAAAGCAGCAGCTTGTACCGATATAATAGCAAACATAAAAACCTTATAAATATGGAGAGGGAAATCCCTGTCATATATAAAGCACCGCTCCGCAAACAAGCTGCATAAGTAAAGAGATAGTCTTTCACTCAACCACTGGAGTGTTCTGCAAACAACAAAACTCTTTTGATTCAAATCATCTAGTGAGCTGCAATCAATGGGGCAAAAGAGCTCCAAGGACTGTTTATCCATACCATTTGATCCTGCTGCACAAGCAGTCAATGTGTTCCTGGTATTTCTTAGCATTACTCCTCTGAGTGTGAATAATATGCAGTGCTTTGTTTTGTGAATTTTATGGGTATACCATCAAATGCCTTCATTGTGAAAGATTCTGTGACAATTGTAACTGTTTTCACCTGTGATGTTCCAGCTAGATATACCCTTTCACTTCATAAACAAAGTGCCTGGTTAAAGATCTTGAAAGCAGCCCTTGTCTCCTTGTATGAGCAGATAACAGATCAATATATTTGGAGCTGTTAGGGGAGAAAATCATCCTCAAAGGCCTCGCAAACAAAGCTCTTTGAAAGCCCACGGAAGGCGGATATATGCGCGCAACACAGGGCATCATATTTTACAGCAAGCACCAGATTCACCAAGAGACTAGCCATTGAATGGTTTGCTTATTGAACGACGTTAGATGCACCTGGATGGTCCACCTGGCTGGCCAGGTGCAGCAGCAATCACATCTTGCTTAGAAAACTGGTTTTCTTCCTTTCATGTTGAAAGAAGTGAGTCGGTAAAATGTGGGTTGAGCGAATGAAAATGCCTTTAATTTAGAATATTTTGTCCTGCAACAAGTAGTTACGAATGCTTGGTGGTTGGATTAAGGTCAAAAAGCCTCTTTTGCAAAAGGTAAATCATTTCCTGTTTGGGTTAGAATTGATTTTAAGGCTCGCCGAGAAATCTACCACTTACGAAATTTCCATACCTTCCATAGGTTTACTCCGTATTTTGAAGCCATTCAACTATAGAAAACTGAAGTTCACTCTTTTCAATCTAGTTTTTTCTCAATCTTTTCAATTTGTTGGTGAAGTATATTTTTGTATGAGGGTTTGACAGACTCCACTTCACTTTATATATGAAAAATAAGTGATGGATTGCTTTAATACATTTCCAACCCCGTGATTTCCTGCCAAAGTGAATGGATATGCAAGGCATTTCACTGGTCAACCCTTTATGGCCATTTCTCTCTCAATACTTAATATGATCACCCACTGAACACTCAGGCAGCACAATTTTTTGTTAATGCCACTGCATCTTGCAGTAATTTCACTAGATCACAGTATTTACTTCCATTCTAAAATGAATTATTCAGCTCAATAACAGCTTTACAAATTAACTATAGAAGTTTACATGATGTATTTCATCTGTACTACTAATGCCTAAATGTATAATGTAAATATCTTCTTGCATTGTTGAAGAATCAAGTAATATAGATCTGGTGGCTGAGCGTTCGGTGGGTGATCATGTTAACCAAGCTACTGTCCTTGAATAGTTATGAGTGTACTTGGTAACTCGGGAAGAACAAAACATTAATAATCTGAATTTTCTTGAAGTGGAATAAAATGTGGCTGAATGCCCCCTTCCTCCTGCCCCTCTTTGAAAGCAGGAAATGGCACTCAAATGAATGAGGAAACTCTGTTACTCCATTTGGATATCTCCAAACCTGTCTTTCCGAAATCCAACTTTGAAGTTGACACACACCTCAAAAATTATTGACCTAGTTATGATGATGAGTGTCTACGGCCAATTTTGTAACTTGGACATCCTCTGAGCAGTAGCTAACAAGGTGTGCTTGCAATCCGCTACATAGAAGTAATAAAAATCATTTTGGCGCAATAATTCCCGAACTAACACAGATGGCTTTTGGGAGGTTATGTCACTGAATGATTTATTCAATCTGTGCCTGGGGAACAAGTTATTTCATTTGGAGATTTCTAGCCAGCTGAACAGGTATATGGCAAAGCACCTGAAAGAAGGTGGTGCTCCATGGCTCCACATCGCGTGTCTAAAAGGGTGGTATGTATTAGCAGGCAATCTTATGGACGCTGGGGCAGATCCTCTTGAGTTGGCTCCAAACCAGACAAGTGCACTTGACCGTGCCATTATGGTGGGGGAGATCACTATAGCTAAATCGATGCTGGAGCGTGGAATGAATGCGGCGACCCATCGATCCGCTCTGCAGAATGCACTCCATTGGGTTGTGCGTGCTCAGAGTATGGACGCGATTAAATTACTCGTCGAATATGGCGTGGATATCAATGTCCACGACCAGTCGGGATGGCCTCCATTGCAGCTGTTGATATCAAACGGCGTCGATATCAAAGATATAAAATGGATGCTTGAGCATGGAGCCGATCCCAATGCTAGAAATGACTCTAAGGGAAGGACAGCACTACACACAGCAACCGGCGTAGACGATGTTCCGATTATGCGGCTGCTCATGGAGCACGGAGCAAAGGTCGAAGTAGCTGACTGGGAAGGGCGCACGTCACTACATGCTTCCTCAATGTTACGTCATCTGGCCGCCATACAATTTCTCATTGATAACGGTGCAGACATTGAAGCGCAAGAACATGATCATCGACGAAGGGCGATCCACCATGCCGCCTTGGGTGGGGACGTTGACATGGCCAAGGCTCTTGTTGCTGGCGGAGCAGATGTGGATGCACAACAAGATGGGGGCCGTAGAGCCCTGCATCACGCGCTGGTACAGGGCCATGAAGATATCGTTCGATTCTTGATTGATGCGGGTGTGGATGTCAATGCCCAAGATGATGATGGTCATGCCCCTATCCACCTTTCAGCGAATTATGGGCCTCTCAGCGTTCTTGAACTCCTTACTGAGTGCGGAGCAGATTTACACGCCAAACACGAAACGGGATGGACAGCCTTGCATTTTGCCTCTTCGACTGGAGAGAATGATATTGTGGACAGGCTACTAGCCCGTGGATTGAATGTTAATGAGAGATGTCTCTGTGGAGGAACTCCACTTAGGGTTGCAACCCGCAAGGGCCATGCATCCACCGTCCGTCTTTTGCTCTCGCGTGGTGCCGATGCTGATATATCTGGTGGTGGACAAGGGGGCGTAGATGCTTGGACGCCGCTATTCGTGGCTAGCCGTAATGGTAACTATGCGATTGTTGAGATCCTACTCGAACATGGTGTCGACGTCAATGCGGTGACACATGATGGGTACACTGCTCTCACTGAAGCAATTTTACAGGGTCATGAGCGAGTTGCCTCGTTCTTGACGGCGTATGCAACGAGATAAATATTCCCCCTATGTTTCTAATGGCTGCGGGGCAAGTCCGTAATTATGTCTTTCGTCGGTTGAAATTGTCTGATCTGTATAGAGTTGTCAGGAACATAAGTGTAAGTGATTGTGAGCTTGAGTAATTTGATGAAAAGGGAGAGCTATTGATTTTGGACCTTGCACGTGGAATCAGGTTGATAAGCCACTCTAGTTAATATCTGTGTATAATTCATTCACAGTTATTCATTTGGACCCCATAACCAAGAATTTAGTCCGCAAATGGAAAAGAAAACGATTTGACACATTACCAGATAACGAACAAATGCTAGAAGTATACAACTTATATCTGAAAAGCGTACATGATTTCGTATATGTTAGTGAACTCCGGAAAGCAGGGCCTCTTAAGCTACCGAACACCTCCTGCAAGTACCAGGCAACATAGAATGCCATGCAACACGAGAATAACAGAACGCACAAATTCCCAAATTCCCCAAAGCCTCTAAACTCTATGACTAAGGCAAAAACAGGGTAGGAATAATCTGTCAGACAGCAGGAACGGGAGTTTCTTGAGGTGTGCGTACAATAGATGGAGTCCGAGCTGCACGCTGTTTCGCCCTCAGTTTCTTGTTCGGGCGTGCTTTCCTTGCTTTCGGGGGCTCGGAGATCGCGACACGATGTCCCCCATTGTTTACAGGCTGATGAGCTCTGGGGCTTCTTGCCTTCCCTTCATTCCATTCCTCTTCAATTTCCGAGTCGCTTTCCGGTGAAGATGACCACAGTATAGCTCTCTCCTTATCAGGTGGATAATGCGGTGAAAATACCACTGAAGAAGCCGAATCCGCGTCAATGTTCCATCCCCCTTTTCTATGATTATTAGCAGGGCCAAATACCAGTGGCTCCCATAGTAGGCTCGAAGGAACGTCACTTGACGTGTGTGGCTGTGTCGGAGAAGAAGAGAGGGGACTGTAGTTGCTTTCTTCCCCCCTTTCGGATTCATTTGGCTCCTGTGGCGTTTCATGGTTTGCGTCTCCAAGATCATCAGTGTTGTTTGTCTCTCTAACAAGCTCATTCCGTAGGTCTGCGGGAAGGCCCACAATCGAGGGTTCTGGGAGGGGATGGAAACCCTTCTCATTCGTGTCGGCTGATTTAAGGGCTAGCCTGGAGAGAGCTAACTCATCTTCTAAATAACGTAGCTTGCCCTAGGATGACAGGCCAGTTAGTATAAAAAGGTATGTTGGGAATTACATTTCTTGGAGGTTGAAAAATATGAATACAGTTTGATAGTACATACTTTAAGCTCGTCTATCTCTTGAAATATGCAAGCCGTATCCCGAAGCGCCTCACGGCCGTGAGTGACCAAATTCCTCATCTGAGTTCGGATATCTTCCATCTCCTCCTTAGCCAAGGCAGCTTCATTTTGCAGAGATTCCAATTTGGGAAGCTGGTTCATCGCCTCACGTATCGTCCGGATGTTCGAGTCGAGGAGCCGTCTTTCCTTCAAATAAACCATCGGCAGACTGCCTAACAGGTTCCCATCCAACCTTCTGACTGTGTTATGAAATTCTTCTGTAAAGTTTGGTATTAGATTCTTTAGTCGGTCAATTTCATTGTCGAGGTCATCCTTCGCGATGGTGAGGGAGTCCTTAAAATTTTTAATATAGTCATGAAGTAGTTCATCTTGTGTCGGCCAAGTCGCATACTCGCTCTTCATCTTATGGACAGCCTTCTTCAGGAGTGCGCATTCCTCGAGTACTTCTTCAGAACACTGGTTGAAAGTTCTGGTGATCACTGCCATCCGCTCCTGAAGTGCTTCATCTGCAGCTTGAAATAACGCAACAGTTTCACCTGAGGTTTTCAATAACTCCAGTTTGCTCAAAAGAAGGGGTCGGTAAAGCTCCGAGTCAGCGACGACATCGTCCAGTTCATCACCTATCCCTCTCCCAGCCGGCTTTAACACGACCCTTTTGCATAGAGTGTATGCAAACGGAAAGCAAATACGTGTTGCACAGAGAATGAGCAGGACAGGGCTGACATGGATGATGAAGACGAGAGCTTGAATGAAGATATTTCTACTTTCAAGAAAGAATGTTCTGAGAAGTTCCAAAAGCCGCCCTTTTCTCTCAGCTTGGGAAAAATGAGATGTCTCGATTAGAGCTCGCGACTCAATACTGCTTCGGGTCATAGTGGGTTCTGGTGTGTAGCCTATCCCCATCGGCACCGGTGCAAGAGTGCTGGTTGATGTAGGGGTAGTCTGTGCAAGGGCTACAGGTGACTTGCAAGCCGTGAGGTTTGCAAGTGGTGAGAGCTCTAGGCTTTCCTGAGAGGCCATAAGTTGTTCCTCAGGGAGAATAATATCAAGGACCTCGCCCAGCTTGCCGAAAACATATCCGGAACGGAATCCGCCGTATAAACGTCTTGGAAAACTATGTTCCGGGCGGATATTGGTAAACGGGATTTTTTGGAATCCCCCAAATAGAGCTACTGAAATGGAAAACATCACTAGCCCAATGAGATCCATGGCGATGATAAGTTTGAAATGGAAAAAGAAATCGTATGTATATCGTATGATGGAATGGATAACAAACATAAAAGGGAAAAGTAAGGCACCTGGGTGAAATAGCGAGGAAACTTATTTGCGTGTTTGACTGGATCCTTCATATACTCGACTAGTGAGGATATAACGGATGATGTAAGTATGGTCAGGCAATGGAGCATAGCGAACTGAGAGCCATGACAGTAAAGTAGTAGGCCTAAGTGATGCTGGAGGCAAAATTCGAATGAATTCGGAGGGATTCGCAGACACAAAACAAAGCAATAGGACCAGGCGTGGATGTACAAATGAGATAAGTCAGAAAGAAAGCCGTTCTAAATGGAATATGAAAGAGAATAACGTACTTTGATAAGTTGATATACAGGTTCATGAGGGATTGATACTGAACAAAAGAAACTTTTAAAAGGTCTGAGAATCAAAGGTGAATCAAATGCCAGCGTGTTTCAATGATATCTAACAGTGATAGTGGCCATTCAACATGCTAAAAATATTTCATCTCAATAAGAAAGAGTGGGGTATAATTGAAGTCAGTCAAAATATGGAAGGAATTCCTTGTAATGTACATCTAGTTATCATAGATCAGCATACTTTGTCTCAACTCTTTAATGTTTGTTACATGAAGAACAAAGCATAACATGCAGTCAATGAATACTTACAAGCAATGAAATATTAGAAAATCACAACAATGCCAAAAATATACTTGACTGAGATTGATATCTTTGATGAAAATCATAAACTATTTCTTAAAATCGTAGAAGTAGAAAAATGAGTACCTCATAGAATAAATATGGTACATAAAGATATTGCTGTTATAGAAGCAGAGTTTGAATATTGCTTGAGTATATGAGGTCAAAAATTTAATGAAATAATACATACCTGAAGCGCAGTAAATTGGGAGGATCCTTTAGCTAATACTTAACAGTCGAATTAATGGAAAGTCGCTAGTCATATAGTGGGCTATGTGCGTAACTTGAGGTGTGATGATTGAGGTGAGATTTGATGTTGATTGATCAGTAAATAATGTCTGAACACGCGGAAGGTCGCCAGATAAATATGCAAGGGTGGAAGGATGAAGGTAGATGGGCGTTGTTGCCAGTTATTCCAGACGATTCGCAAGGACCACTCCATAGTAAACTGCCGAGCTAAGACTCAAAAGGCTAACCAATGAGCAAATCCCATGAACCCTAGCAAAAGATTTGTTCAGACGCAGCATCTCCTTGGAGTGAGGCGCGGGGTCGTAGCTCTTCTTTCCATCGATCGTCTCTGCCAGCAGGTGTTAGCTGTAAGTCCCCCAAAAGTATGGAAAACCGGGAACATTAACAAACCTTGATGCCTCCTCTGGCGCATGATCTTAGCTGTCATTGGCCCCAAGACCAACCTGTTTGTCAGGCCGGCTACGAACATTGTAACAAGTGGAAGTAAAGTTGTTGTCCGCTGGTCCTCAGCAAACACTCCAGATAGGCTAGATGGGCCACGCCCCACAAACGTCTTTGTCCCCGGGTAAGTCAAAGCAACAACCACTGGCAGTGCCGCTTGTATAGAGAAGTAGACGGGAATTATTGAGGCCTGGAGCGTGGAGAATTGAGGGCGGGGGAGTGTTCTGTATGCTATGATACCGCCCACGAAGGTCTACCAAATCTCAGCATCAAGCAGTAGCGGACATCACGCGACAAATCGCGAACGAACCTGATAAACCTGCGCACCAAGAAGTGTGCCATAGCTACGTCACGGAATATTAGCAGTCGTGAGAGAAACTGTCAAATCGCGGAAGGCGAACCTGAGGATATGGACTGGCGCCAATAAGGACTCAGCCATTCTTCACGATATTTCAGATGTATCCTACTAACGTGTTCCTTGGATGCTACGTCAAACTGATGCTTCTGGCGCAAAGCAAAGGGAGAAATCCAAGGAGGGCGTCGTCTGTGTCGTAGGTAGCAAAGGTGGGGAGATATATGCGTGAGAGGGAGCGATGTGGTCTGGATGCTTCGGCAATGAAGATGCCGTCTGGGGTATGCACACGGCGCACTGCCAGGAAAGCAAAGAATCAGCGTGGGCAAATAACTTCCACACTCCCGTCCTCTAATTCCACTACTTGTCAATGAATATCACACGTGACTTCGCGTCTGGGCCGTGTCTGCCTGGAGCGAGCGAGCAATGTCGCCAACTCCAGACGCCATATTTTCTTCAGTCCATGATAAATTAATTATCTTTCTTCTTCTTCTCTTCCTCTCCTCGCCTATATTTCATGTACACCACAAGCGCTAGAAAAGATGGCGGACAAGGAAGCTACTGTGTATATTGTGGATGTGGGGAAAAACATGGGGGAATGCCATAATGGTAGATCTATATCGAACCTAGAATGGTCAATGCGATATATCTGGGACAAGATCACAACCACGGTATTTACAATCGTAAATTCCTTACATTGGCTATTTCTCACACGGGGTGTTCAGGTTGCTACGGGCAGAAAGACCGCGACACTTGGAGTTATTGGTCTCAAAACAGACGGTAAGTGGCTCCCTCTCTGATATCGTAATATCTTTTGCTAACCATTGATGATAGACTCCAATAATCCATTATGGGAGAAGAATGCAGAAGAGAGTTACGCCAACCTCTCCGTTTTTCAAGGCATAAGCCAGTATGTGGACACCTTGAGTCATATTTTTATATTGCCTTTTCGAGACTACTAACTACATTCCCAGAATTCTCATGCCTCAAATTCGCGACCTGCGTGAATTGATTAAACCTAGCCATACGACAGAAGGAGATGGTATGTGTAATAGACCATTTTGAATCTTTTTCTTTTTCTTTTTCCCTTTAGACCTGTCTCTCATACTCCTATAGCAATATCATCCCTAATCTTAGCAATCGATATGATTGTCCGATATTGCAAGAAATTGAAGTACAAAAGAAAGATTGTCCTCGTTACAGATGGAACAGGCGCTATGGATATAGATGGGATCGAGGGCATTGTGAGCAAAATTAATGAGGAAAATATCGAGCTCGTCATACTGTGAGTTAGGTATCCCCTTTCACGACAGAACTACATCTAACTTGAATAAGCGGGGTTGATTTTGATGATCCAGAATATGGGTTCAAAGAAGAAGATAAGGATCCATTGAAGGTAAGTTTCTCTGCCGCATAATGCACAAGAACTGCTATAGTGACCAGCCCACCAGGCCAAAAATGAAAACCATCTGAAACAACTTGTCGAAGATTGTGAGGGTATATACGGTACCTTAGAACATGCAATTTCCGAGATGGAGATTCCTCGGACCAAGGTTGTACGATCAATGCCCACTTTTAAAGGCGATTTAAGGCTGGGGGATCCGGAGCAATATTCATCTGCCTTAGCTATCCAGGTGGAAAGATACTACCGAACCTATGCGGCTCGGCCACCAGCTGCAAGTTCATTTGTTTCCTCTTCTGTGTTATCGGAAGGACGAGAGACCACTCAATCGTCGGCCACTCTTGCGGCCAAGGAATCGAGCCAGGAAGGAGGAGCTGTAGCTTCTGCATTAACTTCAGTGAGAAACGCTCGGACGTACCAGGTTAATGACGAAGAAGCTGCTGGAGGCAAGCGAGACGTTGAGCGAGATGAACTTGCCAAAGGATATGAGTATGGACGTACTGCCGTGCATATCACCGAATCAGATGAAAACATCACCAAACTGGAAACGGACGCTGCTTTAGAGTTCATAGGGTTCATCCCAAGTGACAAAGTACGTAAATCCCCTTTTCAATCTGAACACTTGCAAGCCCGTTAATTCATGGAAATACAGTATGACCGCTACATGAACATGTCGACATCTAATATTATAATTGCACAAAAGACGAATAATAAAGCAATCCTCGCGCTTTCGTCAATAATTCACGCCTTGTTCGAACTTGAATGCTATGCTGTGGGAAGGCTAGTTCCAAAGGCTGGCAAGGCTCCACTGCTGGTCCTTCTTGCACCCTCGATAGAGGCTGATTACGAGTGTCTCCTCGAGGTACAGTTGCCTTTTGCAGAAGACGTGCGATCCTACCGCTTCCCACCGTTAGATAAAGTCATCACGGTCTCGGGAAAAACGGTGACTGAACATCGGAACCTTCCGAGTGATAATCTGCTTTCTAGGATGGCCGATTATGTCGATGGCTTGGAGCTCACTGAAAAAGATGAAGATGGGTGAGTGGGAAAAATACCTTTTAAGCGGTCTAGATGACTTATTCTATGCAGGGAGACCGTCGAGTCTATGCCAATAGAAGACTCTTTTTCACCGCTTTTGCATCGAATCGACCAGGCTATTCGGTGGCGTGCGGTCCACCCTTCTGAGCCTCTCCCTGCAGTACCTGAGATCCTTCAGAAGTTGTCACGGCAGCCGGAGGACCTACAAGCTCAAAGCAAAGACACCCTAACTAAGCTCATAGCAGCTTCAGATGTTAAAAAGGGTTCGTTTATTGTTTTCTAAGAAAGCCACTGCATATAATCTTCGCGACTAACACCTTGTCACAGTCCCACCTAAAGCCAAGGGCCGCAAACGCGACCGAGACACAGACAAGCCGCTCTCAGGCTTAAACGTCGAAGAGCTCCTGCAGACAGAGAAACGTGTCAAGATATCTGCTGACAACGCCATACCTGAATTCAAGCAATTGTTGGTTAGTTCGCAGGACCTTGATGCGGTCAAGGATGCTGTGAAACAGATGTCCGCCATAATCGAAAGCCAAATCAGACACAGCCTAGGTGATGCCAACTATGATAGGGCTGTTGAAGGCTTGGGGACCATGAAAGAGGAACTGGTTGCCTTTGAGGAACCAGCCCTCTATAATGACTTCATCCGTGGCTTGAAAGCGAAGCTGCTCGCGAATGACCTTGGAGGGGATAGGCGCGAGATGTGGTGGTATATACGGAAGAATAGGCTTGGGCTGATCGATAAGAAACTCTCTGAACTTTCCGACGTGACGGAGGAAGAAGCTCGGGCGGTAAGTAGCTACTTCCTATCCCATGTTTTACACTCAGGTGGCCGTAAGGACAGACATTTCTAACCTTCGCATAGTTTTTATCCGCAAAATGAGCAATGTGTAGGGCGTAGGCGCAAGTCTGGCATGATTAATGAGGGATATGGAATATAAGGGAGTCTGGTTTCGTTTTCATGTCCCTAATAGGGTGATTTAATGGCTTGGGTAATTAAATGAAACCGGTTTATTAATATTCTAGTCTGGCACTTGTTATAATCCAAGAACCCTGGGTGAAAATAATGGGGAACTTTCAAAACAAACGCCATTGAAATCAATCCATTGCTGCGCGCTAAATCGAATGCTCTCGTAAAAACAACGCACAGGGTCTTCAAGGTTTGCAAACATAAGGCAATTTAGGATATCTTTCCTACTCTCTTCTTCCCAATTTGGACCTTGCGATTTACTCTGCAAATAGCAACTTGTTAGTAGACCATCCCAACAGCGGACAACAGGCAAGAATATCACATATACTGAACAGGAAAGGAAGAAAAGAATCACCACTAACCTCTCCGCATCCTCATCCACCATCTTAAGCATCTCATTCTGAATCTCCAACTCATTATGAATGGCAACTCCCAATTCCTTCTGGCGGGCTATAACCTTCCGCAGCTCCTCCAAGCTCATATCCTGATTCTCCATTATCTGTTTCTGTAACTGCAACACACCCTGATTATCCAGCTCCCTCGTCTGCTCCGTCTCCTTGCCCAGGATCCGGCCCGGCCTGGGCTTTGCCGCTCCAACAAGCGCCTCCTTATCCTGCGCAGATGCAACCGCATTATCCAACTTCGCCTTGGCGGTCATGGCATTCAGCAAATTTTCCAGCCCATCTTTTTCCTTCCGAGCACTGGAGAGCAGGTCCTTCCTTCGTCTCAGCTCGCCGCTCCCCAGCTTACTCCCACCCCAGGTAGATCCACCGCCCAAATTCTTCAATCCATCATCCAAGCCAGTCAGTAACGTCCCGACCCTAACAAGACTGCTCTTCGCCTGCGCAGAGCACTCGTGTTGTTTCTGTGGAGTAGCAGCCTGATCGCGGCGGGTGAGATGGAGCCTGGCATCGTGTAGCTGTGACTTGACATCGCGATAGCAATCGAGCCAGGTTGTCGGGTCTGTGATGGGGGCTGCATTGCCACCCGCGCCGGGCGTTGTGGTTGCAGCGTGTAGGTTGAACGATGTACGGGCAGAGCCGTTGCTTAGAGCGGCGCTGGGTAGGTTGAGAAACGCGCGCCATGCACTTGAATTACGCCATTGTGGATCTTCAGCCTCGTTTATGGCACGCAGATATGTTTCCAGGCCCTCCCGGCGCTTCTCTCGATAACCTGGGTTTGAGTTCGTGTTCACGAACCAGGATTTGCCAGGCAGGGGGGCGGGTGGGGGAGCGGTTACTTGGCTCGTTAATGAGGAATGGAAGGCGAGGAATTCTGAATAGCGCTTCTGGATAGTGAATGTGCGGAGTGGGAGTCTGATGGTGATGTTGTAGATGGTGTACGGGTTCGGGGGGTTGGAGAGGGAGGTGGTTGGGATGGATATTTCGACGGCCGGAGCCATGGCTAGGATGGAAGAAGGCGTAGGAGCGATGAGGAAGTAAAGGCGTATGAAGACGTGTTTGATTGCATACCAGTAGAGGCGAGAGGAGGGTTGTTCTGGATGTATGTAGTTGTGGCAGAGGTTGAGTTGTCAGTGTACGATCAAGATATTTAGGCCAGTCACGACTGCGCGGGAAAAAGCAATGACGCATTGGGGGAGATCTGATCTAAAGAGCTTAAAAAGGGAGCTTAATATAAATTGCAATAAATATTTTAAGCGAAGCCTAACCTAGAAATAGGCTGCTACCAAGGCGGCTTTTCATGTGGAACTTGCATACGCATTTATTTTCCGAATTCCAAAGAGGAGGACAGTAGTAATAATTGGCCGCAGTCATTATCATTCTGAGATGATGGACTCAAATGAGGTATCGTGGAGGTATCTAACCAGCCAATTTTGTATGGGCTGCTACGTCATGGTACCTGAAGGACCAGCACCGCGCCTACGTTGGCTTCCCTGAGTCCCCGCTTCCGCTTCCTGGGCTGCTGTTGAGTGTTTACCCGCGAAGTTCCCAACCAGCAACAACTGGCCAATTTACAAACAGACTCCGATGCCGATAATGGCGCCTGTGGAAACGTGAATAAATCTCCATCGTGCGCATGTTGGAGTTAATGAGGCTGAGCAACATCCCACGGTCAGTGACTGTCCCATTCTTTTACAATTTGGCTTCGTTTGTTTCTGCAGTTAATACATTCTAAGACCCTCTGACCCCCTATGGATCCAGCCTCTATTGCATAGACAAATAAACTCTTTTATTACTGAAAATGCCCGATCAAGATACTCAGAGGCCAGCGTCGCCTGGAGGGTCGCCACATTTCGATATCCCGCGCCCCATGTACAGGAAGGATACCATTCATTTGACTCCATACTCAACACCCCTCCCGTACCTCAGTGATGATGATGATGCTCAAGCTGGACGAAGAGGACGTTCACCAACTAGATCCCGTGTTAAGGAAGATAGTCGTTCACCATCTATGCAGTCTCTGCTCCCTGTTGACTCAAATCGAGATGGGCGAAGGACACTGTTGCTCATCTACCTCCATGGCTTTGTAGGGTCGGATACCAGCTTCAAGAAATTCCCAGCGCATGTTCATAATCTGCTTACTGTTATGCTGTCTGAATCGCACGTTGTTCATTCCAAAATTTATCCCCGATACAAGACAAGGAAAGCGATCGAATTTGTTAGGGATGATTTTAGTTATTGGTGAGTGGCTACTCCCTACGATTCATTTCGATAAATGGATATTGACACTGATATATTACTTGTGTTTTGATAGGTTGACACCTCATGAATCCCCCGATACAGACATAGTGCTGGTTGGACACAGCTTGGGCGGAATTCTTGCAGCAGAGATTACCCTCATTGGGCCCTCTGATCCACAGGTCCTGGAAATGTTTAGGCATCGCATAATGGGGACTATCAACTTGGACGTCCCATTCCTAGGCCTCCACCATGGTGTCGTTACCAGCGGCATCGGGAGTTTGTTTAGACCCAAAGACAAGAAGAAGAACGACCCACAGAACCAGCCTTTCCCCGTTGACTCCTCCATCGTGGCGCCCTTCGTTTCTTCCCCTCATGATCCTAACTTCGACCCGATGTTCCCAAATGACATCCGACTTTCAGAACGATCGCAACTTGATGGAGCTTTGAATTTTATATTTAAGAATTCTAACCAGCTCGTGGATGCGACTAGGAAATATATTTCTTCGCATGTGGAGTTTGGCTTGTGCATCGCCGACTACCCTGGTCTCAAACGACGATACAGGCGTCTGAGAGAATTAGAAGACATTGACGGGTGCAACCCAAAGCGGGATGGAAGCGGCCGGCCATTTCGCCGTATTAGATTTGTTAACTACTATACCGCTGCCACAGGAAGAATTAAATCCCCCGCTAGCGGAAATAACGGTGGCAGTATAATTGATGCAAGCGGGCTGGCGGGGAGGTCGATGAGTCCAGGGTCGATATCCACCATTGAGCCTGGCCACGTTAGATCATTATCTGTCGATCCTCGAAGGCCAACGAAGGAGAAGCCTGGAGATTCGCTTGATTTCTCCCAAGCAAGAAATGCAGAAGAAAGCAGCCCAGAAACTCCGCACTTAGTACTAGAACAAGCTCACAATCCACCAGAAAATAGCAATACGGCCCCGGTGGAAGATGCATATTCTGATTTCCCGCCTCCGCCATACCAACCGCCAGAGTTCGACCCTTCTCTGTACGGTTCAAAGGCGCTCTTAAAGGAAGCACAGAAAGACCACTCTCGCCAAATGAAAGCATATGAAAAGGCAGTGAAAGAAAGGGAAAAGAAAATAAAAGCTCACAAAAAACTCATCAGCAAGCAGGAGCGAGCTGCGGAAAAGGAACAGTTGCAGAGAAATAAAGAGATATTATTTCCCACATCATCTCCAACCAACCATAACTACAACCACAGCTCACCCCCAACGAGCGGAGCCTTATCAAACGGCATCAATGAGGTTGAGTCAGCCCGCAACACGCCTGATATCAATACAAGCACTCCTCCCAAAACCAAGAAAGACCGGAAATTCTGTGCACTCCCTCCAAAGGAAGCAGATGGTGAGCGGGATCCATTGTGGGTGCGGGTTTATATGGAAGGAGTAGACGAAGTCACCGCTCACCAGTCCCTGTTCGTTTCTCGAAATGCGGCATATGATCGGCTAGTGGGAGATGTAGCTGCTCGCATTGAGGGATGGGTACAGGATGATTTGACGACGCAAGTGCTCAAGAATGCTTCGGAAGAAAAATAATGAGAACTAGGGTAGTGGAAAATGAATGTGGGATATTTATGAAAGGGTGGTTTACCGCGAGAGGGGTCTCCTTGGCTGGAGTCAGGGTATACCAATGGACGGAGCGTATTGGGTGTATTCGCTCGATTCGTCTTGCCCAAATCCTCGCCCTTTGATGTCTAGCATTGGCACAGTTCTGTAACCACTGTTGATGACCCGGTTTGTTTTCTTCTGTTACTTTGATACCACTATGATGATAGACTTGCATATTTACCGATGTTAAGTTTGGGCTACTTTGCCATCAACATTCGCAGCTACCTTTTCATCATTCCCCATTCTCCCTTCGTAAATAAAGGCTTCAAATCATCAGGAAGTACCACCTCCCCTTAAAATGTTGCTTGGGCTCAAGCTAGCGGCAGCATGAACTATGGCACAACCATATTCATTAAAATATAAGCATAGATGGGTGATCTTACATGGTATACACCCTCGGCAACGAAAATATTGTTAATTTCAACATAGGCAATCAATCTGACTACCACGCAACATCAAAATCTTCCTCCCATATATCCCGAAACTCAAGCAGATCTCTCTGTCCGTAGAATTCCCCAATCACACTAATTATCATATCAAGCATGGCACGGGTATATTGCTGCACGTTTATAGATTCAAAATCATCGTCCACCTCGCCTTCCTCTTCTTCCGCCTCTTCTTCTTCTTCATCGTAATTAATGTCGGTTTTCCCCTCTCTCTCGATTTCATTTTCCCTGACCTCCAGGGTATCCCCCTCTTGTTGGTGGTGTAGTCTTGCTTGGAGGCGCACTTTGGCTGCTTCGAGCTCGTCCTGGGCATCCACGCCGTCAGTGGGCGGTATAATGTCTCTATCTGCTTCTCCGTGTGCTGTTATATGTTCCGTGATATTCCCACTAGCACTAACAACATCGTCCGTAATATTCAGTTCAGCCACGTGGTTCTCATCCGCATCCAAACCCCCCCCATCATTTTCATTGATATTTTCCCTAGTACCATATCCCGGCTCCCCTTGCTCTCCTTCAGTTTCTTCG
This sequence comes from Blastomyces silverae, assembly GCA_001014755.1. Taxonomy (NCBI): domain Eukaryota; kingdom Fungi; phylum Ascomycota; class Eurotiomycetes; order Onygenales; family Ajellomycetaceae; genus Blastomyces; species Blastomyces silverae. The sequence goes on from LDEV01003510.1 coordinate 32,219, forward strand.
GCTTCCCCCTCTTCTTCTTCTTCTTCTCCTCTTCCATCCCCACCATCCATACCCTGAACGTCTACCGCCTCACTCTCCCGAACCTTCACCAAAATCCTAGCCGCCCTCTTCCCCAGCTCCCTAATATCCCCCACATCCTCACTCCCCATCTCCCCCACAGCTCTACAGCGGCCCAAAAGGCCCCATGCCCACGCACCGAGCCTCTTCACCTGCGCACTTTCACCGCCCCTAACTGTCTTAGATAACAAGCGTGTAACAATGGCAAGAAGCCTGAGAACACTCTCCGTATCCATGCACGCCAGCTGCGCCATGCGCGGATCCATCGTCTGTATAATTTGCTCCCATTCCGCCCTGGCGCGCTTATTGAACCGGGGGAGGGTGATGGGTCGTTGCGGGCCTAAAGAAGCGATCACGGATGCTGGTGGTGTGCATTTTAGGGTTGAGCGGAGGAGGAGGAAGCGGTGGTGAAGTAGGGTGTAATATATTTCTTGTGGATCGGGGGAGCTTGTGTGGGATGCTGCGCTGGTTTGAAGGTGTTTTGGGGCGGAGGAATATGCGACGTAGACTCCGTCGGAGTAAAAGCCGGTCTGGCTGGTGTTTCCTTCTACGTCGAGGACAGCACCATTGTCATTTCCTTGGTATCTAGCTTCAGGGACAGGAACTCTCGTGTTGTCCCTCTGTTGAGGGACAGTTCTGGAGACAAATATCGCTGGCAATGTTCGTGCTTCAGATCTATAATCAAAGACGTCACGCCGCGCATAGCGTACGGCGCGAAATAGCCATCAGCATTACTTTCCGGTTGTAAAAAGCTGCATGGAAAAAAAATAGACAGATGGACAGAAAAATGTCTTAGCCGCGGATAGTTTAATGCGTTTCTTTGGGAATGCCTAAGGCGAGGTAGAAAGAGTGATGATAGTGGAGGAAAAGGAAAGCTGCATACCGGACCATACGCAGATACTCGATACCATCCTCTGCAGGCCCGTAGAATAATTGATCCTCATCTACAGGATCGTCTAGTCCCGGAAATGCGTGCTTTTGCCCGTAGACGGGGTCATTTTTGGGCTGGGGACGTGGCGTGGTTGGAGTTATTGGGGTCGCGGGAGATGAATCATCGTTGGGGTCGGTAGGACGAGCCCTTTTGGTGTAGGGAGAACTGCTCGATTCCAAGGAAGAGGCCTTGCGTTTTTCAGACATGTTGCCTATGTGTAATGCGAGAAGATATTCCCTTCTGGAGTGTTGGTCGTATGTATCCCCGAAGCTCCTGTGGCCAAATGCGATTTTTGGATGCGATGGGCCCTGGGAGCTTGGGCCACCTCGGCACTCTAGCGCAATCCAACTCCGCCATATCTAGATTTTCAATTTATAGTGTGCTCTATGGACTACGGAAGCAGAGATAGGAGGCTATAGTACAGACACAGTTACAAATATATTAATTCAGTGGCAGTTAAGGTACTAAAGAGCATCATGGTATGTTTATAAATGTAAATTGTGTCATCTCTTTATTTCATCTGAATTTAAATGAGAGAAAATCTGTGTCTCATCCAACACTTGTACATGTACTACCCCTTTAAGTTGGTAAGAAAACCTTCATGCCTATGGACGGAGGCGCTGAGGATCACGAGGAAACAGTGTCGCTAATCGAATATTGGGAAGACCCAGGAAAAACATAACAATGCGGTTCAGGCCAAGTCCTCCACCAGCATGAGGAGGGCATCCCTGTCTAAAAGCCCCGACGTAGTCTTCAAACCCTTCACCGTTCGGGTCAAGACCCTTGGCCGTCATTGCAGCTTCAAGTTCCTTCGCTTCGTTAATTCGCTGTGCGCCGGACATAATTTCCTCTCCTCTCATGAAGAAATCGTACGAATTGGAGAACGTGGGGTCGTCGGGACAGGCTTTCGTGTAGAACGGTCTGACGGCCATGGGGAACTTGTCCAGGACGTAGAAATCTGTATCGTATTTCTCCCGGATAATGCGGCCAAGCTGCTTTTCCATTGCGGTAGTGAGGTCATTCTCAAACTTTTCTTGTTCAGTGACATCCACTCCTGCTTCCTTCAAAAGTGCCACACCCTCCATGTACTTCAGCCTAAGCGCCTTCCCATCTTTAGGGAGCTTAAAATCACCGGCTTTCGGGTACGAGCGCTGGATTACTTCAATTTCCTTTTTGAAGCGTTCCTTTAATTCGCTCAAGATAAAGACTAGAAGGTCTTCGGCAAATTCCAAGACTTCGTGGTAATGGCTCTGGAAGGTTTTCTCGAAATCGAGACCAACAAACTAAAAATACATTTGTTAGCTTGCACGCCATACAGCCACCAAAAACAAAAGCTTTCACCAGTACTCACCTCTGTTAAATGTCTGTGAGTGTTGCTTTCCTCAGCTCTAAACACAGGACCAACTTCAAAAACACTGCCCAAATCTCCTGCAATGCACATCTGTTTATATAACTGTGGGCTTTGCGCCAAATACGCCTTCTTCTTAAAGTAGGTCACTTCGAACACTCCAGAACCACCTTCGGACGCATTCGCAGTGAGTTTTGGAGTAGAGATCCATCGTGAACCGCTCTTCAACATGTATTCTGTAAATAGTTGGGCAACACCGCTAGAAATCCAAGTAATTGCCTGGTTGGTTTCGGTCTGGAGGTCAAGAACACGGTTATCAAGGCGAGTTTTCAGCGTGACATATGGGGTTTCCGAGTCAACCTCTTCCGTAACGGATTCAGGTGGGGGTCGTTCCGCGTCCTTGACCTGCATAGGCAGCGTTTGCGCCGCTTGGGCAACCATGTAGACTTTCCGAATATGCAGCTCCAAGTGACTCAATGTGGCCGATGATACTGGGATTTCGGGTTTCTTAACGATAGCAGTGACTTGAACGATGGAGTTCACATTTATCCCTCCAATCCATTTCACCATAGGTCTCGATATTTCGTCGCTCGCGCTCACCACTGCCTGCACCTTTTTACCTTGTTGCCGCAGCATCAGGAATGCCAGCTTCGCGCTCTGTACCCGGGCATTGTCGACACGCGCAACAACTGTGACTTCTTTTTCGAAGAGTTCTTCCGAGAGATCTATGAGGTTCGTCACTTGGACCTGGTTGGCCGAATCTGGGATAGCTCCGTAGAGGTGTTTAGAGAAGTCTGCAGCCTGACTGGCTTGCGCAGCTGCTTGTTCCTGAGCGGCGCGTTTAGCTGCTTTCTCTGCCTTTTCCCTCTCTTTCGCGGCTTTCTTGAGTGCGCTTTTGCTTGGGGGAGCGGCGCCTCCGGTGGGGGGTTGGGAAGCAGGGGCATTCTCGGGCTGGTCGCCGTCGCCTTTCGGATGGATAGGGAGCGTGGATTGTTGCTCCATGGTCTCTTTCGTTCGGCTTGTGGTGGTTATTGGCAATTGGAGGTTTCTATCGCTAAGAAAGCAGTGGGCGTGGTTGATGATCGCTTTTGCGTGCGGAAAGGAGGGGGAGTCAGTCAGTCTTCAGCCAACCCCACCAAATTTGAACTAACTAGCCCTAAGCCCTACCTAACCCTGAGGTTGTGAGTCAAACTGCTGTTTCGATGACAGCAAGCCAGATGCGTAGCTACTAATATATTTGGACTTTATTTCCGTAAATATCTACAGGTGATATATTCGTAATACTTCGTTTGTACTGACGAATTTTGAGTTAAAGTATGGAATCTTGTATTTTATTCTTTCAGAGATCTATCTACTCTACAGCGCCTGACGCAAAGAGTCTATAACAACGAAACTAGAAACAAAGATCAGACCAACGCTAGATTACAGGACAAAGAACCAGAATGAGGTGCGCTAAACAAGGTAAATTCAGTTATGAGGCCACCGCGACTGGACTAAGCTCCAGTCAACGGCCTGCTTCACTCCGTCGACGATGACCTTCGGTGGCCAAGTCGGTGTCCCACCCGAGTATACACCACTTCTCAGGAGAATAGAATTCCACTTGGTCCCGAATGGGCTCTTGTATGAATTGGCCCCTCGGATGTCAGACTCAGGGTTGTCACCGATCATATACACTGCCTCAAGAGGCTGTAAATGCTCGACGTGAAACATCTTCTCCCTTTCCTGGTTCAACCTCATCTCAGCAAACCTATATGTTAGTTCACATGGTTTCCCAATGACTGTCATCGCTAATGAGGCTCCTCCTGTCATCGCTGCCCACACCCCTTCAAGCGACGCTTTAAATGCTCCTTGACCCAGTCTTGGTTGATGATATTGCGCAGCCCATAGAAGATCGGGGTTGGAAAAGTACAATGGCGGCTGGCCATCTTGCTGATAACCCCGGTTTGGTAGGTCTGGGCTATTATTTTTTGCAGAATAAGTCCCGAAAATACCTTGGGACGAAAGCAGTAGATCGATGATGATTTGGGTATCCAAAGCCCAGTCTCTAGGGTCATTAAAAACCAGTATTGCATCGATCTTAAGGCTTTTGGACGGGTCAATTGGGTCTATCTGCCGCGGAAGTTGGCTGGCAAACCGTCCGTAGTAGTCATTAAAGGCATCTGAAAATGGCCAAATCTCAGGGTGTGATCGGAAGATATCTGCAGGGGTCACGACATTCTTGAATCCATATCTGTTAGCTGTTAGAAAATGCTCGAACAGATACAATAGCCTAGGAGGTAAGGATGACATACTCTTGTGCGACAGAACGGCACTTCCCATCCCCTCCGCCAACAACCAAAACACATTTGTTCTCCAGCGCGCCCTGCACTTCATTACCCTTTACCAAATCTGCGAACGGCGTGTGGCTTTGGATGATCATGTCGGTGTCTAGAGCGACATGAAGACGTTCGCTCAATTGCGCAATTCTCTCTGCCTCGTGCATTCCTCCGCCATTTGTTAAGAGAACGAAGGGGATTTTCTCCTTTTTAAGCAGCCGGAGCGATTCAGCC
>LDEV01003510.1:37257-62463 GCA_001014755.1 Blastomyces silverae
AACGCCATCTATGCTAGTCGTGCGTGTCAGCCCTGAGATACAGCTCGAAAGGAGAATGAGCGCCTGGCTTACTCAAAAGCAAAACCAAAATTGGGTATTGTAGGGTGCGCTGCGGCCGAAGAGCTGAATTGCCTTCGAATTGACGATGTCTGGCAGCTGTAAAACGATCGACGGAGCGGTTGGTGTAGGGAGGAAAGCCGCATCGTTAGTCAAACGGGGTTGTGGACAGCAGGAGCTTTAGCTGTGAAAAGTACTTGCAGTTGAATATCAAGAATAGCTCCAATCCCGTGGCCCAATAATAAAAAACAAGAAAATAAAAGAAAGGTGTGCAGTGGGTGTGACTGATATCAGTGATATGCACTGTAGAACCGCGCTAAAGAGTTAAATAGCTCTGGCCATTTTGAGCCGCTGACGGCATCCCGAACCCAAAAAAAACGTCATGGCCACGATTTCAGATCAATTCCATCAGCACAACCGTAATGGCAATGCTGCTATAGTCAACCAGTCAACCAGTCAACCACGTTGAATATGTGACTACTAATATTGTTTGTTTATTCTCCATCTCATAATGTCTCAACCTGAAGGCCAAACCTCCTTATTTGTCCCTGTAGAGATCGTCCTTCACATCCTTTCCTATCTTCAAGAGCAGCCCATCCGCCAGCACACTCTCTACTCATGCTGCTTGGTATCCCGACTATGGTACTCAGCCGCGGTCCCTTTACTCTATGAGAAGCCCTACATATCCGGGGCGAACTTTGATAGCTTCGCTCGAGCGGTCTGTCCGTCAGTTCAAGCGTATGCCCCCAGAGGCCACCTTGGGCAGTTTGTGCGCCGTTTGGATTTCTCGAATCTAGTCCACAATCTCACCACTAGCCTGACGACGAGATTTCTAGGACGAGTTAAGGACAATGTTGAAATTTTTATTGCGCCGGCAAGCGGTTTTTCGTAAGTAACTTAACCATCTCTCTTAAATATGCTTTAACTGCACCCGTTCCCCGACATGCTAGGCCCTTGGAAGATGGAAGATGGGGGGAGAGGGAGAACCTTACTCCCTTGCCATTATACCGGATACCTAATCACCAGGGCCAATATACAAGTTCTAATCTATTTATATAGGGCAATTAACCTCGGCGCTCTTTCCAAATGCAAAAAGCTTCGCTCCATAGATTTACTACATGTAACAAGAAAACTCGAATTCGAGGCGGTGAAAAAGGCCATCCAACATCTGGATAATCTCCGTCGTTTGCGATTACCTCGAAGCACAAACATAAGTACGGCCGGAATTCACCTGCCCTGGCCACCAAATCTCAGAAAGCTTGAAATCAGCGGAAAGCTTGATGCTGCCACCATGCACGCATTCGCCTGGCCGCCGAAAATCTCCAGCCTAACACTTGCAGGGAACGCCCTCAGAGAACCAGGCGTGATACCAGCAGTACTGGGCAACCCATATTTACGCACCCACTTGAAAAGCTTGAGAGTCCCCTATGAAATGCATCACACACTCGAACATGCCGAACTGCTTCTTCACTGCATTCCAAACCTGCTATATCTTTCGATCCAGGGAGATCTGGCCAAGCCCCGCTTCTTTCACACCCTCGCTTCATTCTCCCGGCCGCTACCGTTGGAAATCCTCGCGTTGGAACAATCCCAGGGGTTCCCGGACTTTTCAAAGGAAGATTTTGTGGACGCGCTGGATGGGGGCTTGAGAAACCTTCGATTGCTGGGCTTACACGAATCTCACCCATCGCGGCTGAGAAAGGTGTCTGATGATGAACTTGACGAGCTGTTGCAGTACAGCGCCCAGAGGGCGGGGCATTCCATGGATGAAATTGAGAGTGGGGATCTCCCTGTTGGAGTTTATCATTTTAGTTGATCGCTCTTATATGGGCCGGACCCTCTATGTGTATATGTAGGGTGTTCAGGTGTTTTGGCTACTGTTTTCTTTTCTTGCATTTCGAAAGCAATGACCCTGATGAAATAATCGATGTTTTTTCGGCAACTTTTAGATATTATATTTTATAGAAGGAGATTATCCACCTGGAATGGACAACAAGAAAATAAAAGCTCTACCTTAAATTTTTGAGTGACGTACTAACCCTTGAGAAAAAGCCCATGATTACTGCTATAAAAAGGAAGATCAATGAAGAAAGTAAGAAAAAAAAAATAGAATGCGCAAACTAAGAAATAGGTAGTTGGAGTAGTTAGAGGCGAGAAACACATGAAGGGAAAAATATATCGTGCTCAATTCGCAGAAGACATGTATGAGCATGGAAGGAGAACAATATATGGATATGTACGACTTCTTCCACAAACACCGTACTTAATATTCAAAGCTTTGGCAAACCCTCATCAAGAGAAAGCATGCGTCGGACACCCGTCATTGGTGGTGGTATAAAAGAGAAGGCGGGAAGAGAGAGAGAGGGGAGCAGTAGAGGATTATTGATTATCTACCAGATATCGATAGGCGCTATTTTTCAAGGGCAAAAAGAGTATAGTAGGGTTCGAACTATGCGACAGATGCGATGACTGTCGCAGCAACGCCTTCTTCTTCGGCACGAACGGTTACTTTGGTCGTCACACCGGATTTAGCCGAATATGCCATTCTCACCAAAGCTGCCACTCTACCACCCGAAACAGTCTTGCCGTACAATTTCAGTGTGTGTGTGGTATTGTTGAGCACGACGTCTGAGCCTTCGAGTGGCTGAAGTGACAGTGTTGCAACTAGTTGCTCCGTTGCATCTGTGTGTAGGAGAGAGCAACCAGTTAATAAGATAACCTTTGAAAGGGTGAATGCACAAAAAAAGGCAAAAAAAATATCCATTCGAGGACGCGTAGCTTACCTTCAATGCCCTTCACGTTAGAAAGCTGGAGAGTTTCGGTAGCTTCTTCACCGTTGGCGCCGGTTTGCTCCCAGACGTGGTCGAAGCTGCCAGCAAAAGCTGGAATGACATAGTCACTACCACTGAGATCTAAATCCTCAACCTGATATTCATCCTCGTAGCCAGTCTCTTCCGGATCGCCAGTGGTAGGGTCGATTTCTTTGCTGGTGAACTTCAAGTTGTTCGTAAACGATGTTACAGGGAAATTATGTTCGCCTCCAAGTTTCTTAAAAGCAACATAAACTATTCCGGGCTCATTCGTCCTCAGCTTCGGTGCTGGGACGATGAAATCTTCTTCCAACGATTCATCATCGTCCTCCGGAGAAGCGACAACGGAAACATCTTCAAGCAACGTGTCTGGCAATGTGTTTTTGATGTCATACTGCAAGACGATATGTTCTTTAAAGACATGTTTAACTGCGCTGACGACATATTCCGTTTCGCTCTCGGTTAGCTCAACAGGAGCAGATGATTTGAGCAGCGCCCCATAAGCCTTGAGCTCTGGTATTTGGACAAGTTGCTCTGCGTATTTTTGAGTCGAAGCAGCCGCGGCAGCAACTCCGTCGGCTCCAGCGGTTGGTTTGGCCTTTGATGGAGTCATAGACGGGGCTTTGAGAGTTGGTGTCGCAGTCGTAAGCTTCTTGGTTCGTTCTTCAGCGAGGGCTTGCTCTTGTGATACAATGGGAATGGTGTTGACGTCGAACGCTGTCGTGAAAGTCTCTTTGTCTGTCGCAGTCACATACATGACTAGTTGGTGTTCAAAGGTGGACAAGGAAAACATGGAATCTGAAAGTCATTAGTTTAGGCACGACGTCCATCAAAAATTTCGCACGCAGCCATGGAGACTTACCGGCTTTAACAAATCTTTCCGCCAGCTCATCATCCTCTTTCATCAGTCGTAGGTTAAGGGCCGCACGATCACGGACTTCGTCATCGGTGTCATCCAAGCATCGGGTCAAAAGAACATTTACACTTCTCTTAAGTTCTGGGTCCTTTTGACCAACGCCAAATTTGGCCAATGCTGTCACAGCAGCGGCACGAATTACAGCATTTTCCAAAACAACTCTATTATAGATATACCGGATGTACTTCGTGGGTTGTGCAGTCTTGGGTCCTTCAACACCCAGGAGATGTAATATTCTGACCGCGAGCTTGGTGAATTCGCAATCCTCAATGAATTCACACAGATGTGCGAGCGCTAGATAATGTCAGCTTATAGCAACCTTAAAATGAACAAGCAAGATAAACTTACCCTCTTCTTTGCTTCCAGGGACAAATTTGATAAGGTCAAACATGCTCTCGACTACGCTTCTCTTAAATTCATAGCCGCCTTCATCCCTGAGTATACCGCTGAGGAACGTGAGCATGCCTGCCTGCTTGTTGGGAAACTTGAGGCAGAGCGTTCTGATAGCCTCAACAATGGTGATTTTGAATTCGTCGGTGGTATCGGCCATAAATCCAGAAATCTGGGTCATGAGACGGTCAACGCTAGCTTCATTTCCGGTTTTGAGGAGCGTCGTAATTGCAAACGTCGCAATGGATCGGTTAGTGTTGGAAATCAAGGCCTCAATATCTTGGTTGCATGGATTGACAACGGTGGGCTTGAAGGAGGCCAGGCTGTGCAGGGTTCTGATGGCGGCAAACTTGGTGATAGGACGAGGAGAGGAAAGGAACAGCTGGAGGACATGAACCGCTTGGGATGCTTCCGCATCTGTGACATCCCTCATTTGGCAGATTGCTCGGGCAGCCTCGAAATTTACCATCTCATGCTTGTGCCGGAGCCAACCGTCGAGCATTTGCATCATCGGTTTTCGAAGGCTCTGGTCCTCGTTCGCCAATTTGGCAGCCAGTCTGACAAGCAGCACAAGCGCAGCAGGGCTCTTGACTGCGCCCGCCGCACCGTACTGCTGAACCATCTTTACCAGAGCCATTCTGTCGTGAGCACGCATTTGATAGAGTAGACCAATTGCATGATACTGGGTCATGTAGTTGGTTTGTGAGATGGAATGTGCTTGTCCGCTTGATGTGAAGCCGAGGAAACTCGTGGACTGTTTGGCAGATGACGCAGCCTCCTGGGTTTCGCTTTGCCATCTTCGAACGACATCTCGGGCGACGGGGAGGAGATGATATGAGGAAACAAGAGCGGCCGACGAAACTGAAGGTGTTTTGTCGACAATTGCGGTTTTTATCAGACGCTCAATTGCTTGAACCGTTGTAGCCTTTGATACTCAGTATATACACCAAAAATTTCAATTTTAAGGGGGGCGGATCGTACATCTATTATGCGGCACAATGCTCGAATGGCATTAGCCCGATAGAGGACATCGCTTCCAACGGAAGTATCTTTCATAATGATGGATGTAGACATAATAACATCATCTGCGGTACCGGCCAACTCCTTCAGAATTAGATATACCATTTGCCGCAGGGAAGGATCCTTATTCTGGAAGAGTTTCGAGATGCCAAAGAACAACGTCGTAGCCTCGTTTGTCGGGAATTTCTCCCCCGTGAAGAGCAAGACGGCGATTTTGGTAAGAAGGGTCCGACATGTTCGCGGGGATATGGGCGAGGAATTGAATAATCGTGCTATTCCCAGGGTCAGTCCCAATCGGTCATGCTCCAAGTCCGTTCTGAACACTATCTATCACCTACCATCTTGGAAAACAGAAGTTCTATCCAACTTCATCATTATCTGGTCGGCATCCTCGTCTTTCTTAACGTAACCCATCTTGGCAATGCGGAATGTAGATTGGGTGTAGGCAATGATTCCCCGGAACCAGAAGTGTCAGGAGCTGAACGCCGGGTCGGGTTGTAGGGGGGTGGTGAGGGCGAATAGTGCGACGGGTGGAGTTGACTACCGAGCCTTCATAATTTGCCAAAGAAGCAGACAGCAATCAATCAAGGGCGATCTTGCGCCAGCAGAGGATTGGAGGGAGCTGATCGCGGCGTGTCGGGCAGAGTCCAGATATACTGTTGTTGCAAGACATTCAGATACACGTTGCCTCAGCTTGTGTCTGGAATGGGTTGGTCTGTGCAGTGTGGGACGGTCAGCCACAGTGGCTGAGCAAACAGTGCAAACAGCTTATGCTGCCGCCTTGCATTGAAATACATCATCTACAAAAGTAACGAAGAAGAAGCAAGTCAAGCAACATCATTGATTCAGCTACAGACAACATGGATATGCCAGTTAATGTTCCCGTTGATAACCCTAATGCAGACACGGAATGGTCTGTATTCCCTTTCCTCTACCACTCTCCTGCTAGGCTGCTGACCCATCTACAGGAACGACATCCTCCGTAAACATGGTATAATTCCCGAGAAACCCCCCTCCCCCACCCCGATTATAGAGGAAGCGATTCTGGAAGCCGCACAACGAGAACACGAAAATCGACTCGAGAATAAAACCTTAGATGAGCTTGATGCGCTCGAGGATGAGGAAGAAGCCGAATTCCTTGAAAAATACCGGTTCGCAAACCCCGCGCCCACGGAAACATAGTTGTCTTCATTTATAGATAGGTGTATTGGCGTATTGGTTAGCCATTGGCATCGTCGCTAAGGGATTGGTAATTCAGCAAGCAACGCTTTGAAGAGATGTCTCGCCTCCAAAAAACAAGTATTCACAACCAAGTCTACCCGATCCAGAAACCAGACTACGCAAAGGATGTCACCGAAGCGTCGTCGAAATATTTCGTTCTCGTCAACCTCACCTCCTCGAACGTTAATAATATCGAGTCGCAATTGCTCACAGAGCTATGGCGCCAACTAGCGATGAAATATGGAGATATAAAGTTCTGCCAGATACGCGGGGATATGTGTATAGAAGGCTACCCAGACAGGAATACTCCGACGATACTTGCCTATAAGGATGGAGACATCAAAAGGCAAATAGTTACACTTAGAGAACTCAGAGGGCCGAAAACTACTCTTGGGGGTAAATACCCTATATTTTTTGTCGCCCCCAATGACTCCAAGATTTGAGGTAAAAAATGCTAACATGTACCAATTCAACTGTAGACCTTGAACAGCTCCTTGTATCTTTAGGAGCCATCAATGAAAATGACAGTCGCCTGAGAAAGGACCCCACTCCCAAATCAGTCGATAGCGATGACGAATATCTTGATGACTGGGATTGAAATCAATGGGAAAAGTAAATCACGGCAAAAGCGACGTACTTATTTTCGTTTCCCTAGGTTCTTCAGCCCGTTTTTGGACCCCTCAGGGAAGGGAATATCTATTTTAAGTTGCTTCTATGATGATTTGGCCTTTTTCATCTTCTCAATATTTTCCATATTTGCGGTTCTAAGCTTCTGATTTTTCGGTCAGAAATTCATTAGTTTTGATGGCAGGCCATGTTATTCTTTGCTGTGGTCTACTATGCCTGCAAAAGAAAACCGCGCCATCACTGTCCATTGGATAAATTGAGAGAAATGCCTAGGTTCGTTTCATCACATTACCTATGTAAACTATTTGGTTAACTAGGTATCTACAGCATTATGTTTGAAAGGAAACAAACATATATGTACAACACTCACGCCATGATTGATCGACCTCTACTGTCCTCTTTCCTCACCTTCTTCTTCATCCTTATTTTTATGTAGTTGTCGATAAACAGATTCCGTCATTCAAAACAGGGTTCAGGGCATGCGTGCTACCCCTAAATTAGGAAGTCTATTCAATAGTTGACAAGGTTCGAGTCACACAATGTGCTTATTTTGATATGGATAAGATAGGTATAATATATATCTAAATCTAAGGGATAATTATGTGCTCTTTTGTATGCAAAATGTCAAGCTGAAACAAGGTAATGTATACTAGATATAAAAGAGAGGGAAATGCAGCAGGTTGAACTCCAGGCTAAAACGACTAAACCCAAGGTAATAAAAAAATGTGGAAGTTAATTCTAGGACATATCTCCACCTGTCGAAGATAACAAGGGGACGGCGGTTTCGACCAACAGAGGCATAGGTGGGATATGCTGTGTAAGCAATTAATTGGCATTCAGTCAAAGACATTCCAATAACAAGGGGTATATGTATATATATGAAGCGTAACCCCAATATTTGCCTTCAGCGAACTTAAATATAAGGGGAACATAGGCGTATTGAACGGATTGTTGCTGGTCTGGCTCGGAACAGATGTAGAGAAAGGGATTGCGATGGGGATGCTGAGAACATTAGGCAAAATTTAAATAAGTTCATCGCTCCCTGCGGCCGCACTCTCTTCAATAACCTGAAGCACATGTGCTTCATCGACAACGAGACCTTTTCCGTCAGGCAGGGTGTGGCTCTTTAACCTGTCGTATATTTCCTGGATGTCGAGCTTCACGCCCCGGCTTGACAAATGACGCGCGATCAGATCCCACGTAGCGGATGCGTCTAGCAGCTTCTGTCCCGGCTTCCCGTTACAAGTCGAAGTGCGGTAGGCGAGTTCTTTCTTATTTCCACTACATGCGGAATAATCGGATAAATTTCTCAATAGGCCTGTTGGTGTGGGTACTCGGTTAGGCCCATAGTTGGCGATCGATTCCTGCGCGTTGTTGTTCGATGTAGCTCTGAGAATTTCATTTTCCGTAGCAACTTTTTCTATTTGCCTTTTTAGACTTCTGTGGTCTTCCATGAGTGAGGAATAGTTGTTTTTGTATCGATTCAATTCCTGTTCGAGGTCTCGAACGCGGCGTTCTTTTCGTTCGCGAAACGCCCGTTGGCTGTTGCCAGTGAAGCAGAGTTGAAGTCAGTATTGAACAATAAAGTGCAAAGAACACTAGTATAGATAAGTAATATATATAAAAAAAGTGATTGCATACGCAGCTCTATTTTGTTCCTTGCGCCTACTTTGAGCCGGTGTCAACGCTTCCTTCTCCTCGCTGCTGCTCCTTGGTAAGGTCTTGTCGGACGGAAAGTCCTCCATTCCATTCTCAAGAGTAATTCGTGCAATTCCGCCACTATTGATGCCGCCACAATCACTAACTTGGGAATCAATTACATGTTTGGCAAAATGGCCCGGCGAAGGCGATGAATGCACTCCCATGAGAGTAGAAGAGTCGAAATGAAGCTGGGTATCAAATGGTTGGAAACGGGGATCAAAATGTTCCTAGCATCGTCGTTAGTAAATACACAATAAATGGTGCTGAGGTCTTATTATGGAGGTGGACATTGACTTACACCCCCGGGTTGGTGATGAAATTGGCTCTGCTGAGCAACTTCGGTTTGCTGTGGATGTGGTACTTGATACGGCGAGTATTGTTGTTGAAGCGGCGGGGGATAGTATGTATAGTCCATTTCTGATACCAGGCCCCAACAGGGGATAATATTTGCGGATTTTATGTGCAATAATGCGCCTTGCGAAAGCACTCCTGATAAGGCCTTGGATTGAGCGCAAAAAGAGGGGTTCGCGAAAAACGAGGTGAACTCCTTGTCAGGATACGAAACCCAGGAACCGTCGGAAACAAATAGGTCAGGATAGAGCAACGTTAATCACAACATTGACAGATGCCAGGTGGAGGGTGCAATAGAGAAGAGAGCTTGAGGTTCCTCTGATAGTTATATTGGAGCCATGAGGGGCTATGGCGTAGGGCAATCGGTCAAACAAATCGACCCGTCGAAGCTGTAAAACTGTTCTACCCTCGATGGAGACTAGACGCAAATGACAACCCCATCTGGCTAGAGTTTGCTCTTCAGCCCAAAGGCTTAGCCCCTTCACCGGCAATTATAATCACCATGAGCCAGCCAGCCCTGCCTTAATGGAACGTCGCATTACTCCAAGAACTCCAGACGAGGAGATCCTCAGGCTGCTACATGCACAACGGTTCCTCCAAACACAACCTGGAAGAATTTCTCCTAAACCAGGCATGGCATTCTCTTCCACCGGCATCAGGCGGATAACTAATGCAATGGCAGACTGATCGTGAGTGTTAAGTGCTGGACGATCGAATAGCGACAGAAGCTGGATATTCGAGCCTATTTCCGTCCTTCCAGAATTGAAGTGGCACCCAGTCCAAGACAAAAGAAGTCTTCTATGCGGGATCGTCTCTCTTGGTGATGATTAAACCCCCTAGAACGAGCCAGTCAGGTTGGGTGTCCGCAGTTTCAAGCAAGGGTTGGATTCTTAGCACCACTGCACATCATATGCGCCGACCATTATTAACTATTTAATATTAGCCTTATGGTCTGTTCGCAACGTCAAGGTTCAACTCTATCTTGTCGGCGGGCCCGTCGCCCCCCGCTATGGCCGATACTCCACGGCCATAGCTTAAAGTTGTTCTCTCGTACGGCCGTATGATAACACCCCATTTTATTTATCTATTGAGTCGGGTAATATCCCTTTCTCTCCAGGGAACGCCCTTCCATATTCTTAAGTTATTTTTCTTCATTTTTTCGTCCTTGGGGGCCTGTAGGAACGAGCAGCTTTGAGGACATTCAGGGACCATGGGGATACAAAGTGGCCAAGGAGGAAATTAGCCGTGTCACGCTCCCGTTCGTCTTTCCGAATTTTCATCTTCACTTGAGGCTGTAGTGCGGCGAACTAGGAACCTAGTTAGTCGAAGTTCACGGGAAACAATGCCTGGGTTCGTGATTCGTTAGGTGTCATCGGCTCTTCAGGGGGCGAACACCTGAACATGGATCCGGGCCGGTTGAAATCATTGTTCCGATTTTTTTGGCTGGGAAACAACTCCAAACCAAATCCCCAACGCCTAATCCATCCTTTCCATATGCTGACGGTGATATATCCTGATGGAGGCTGAATTGTTGAATATGGTTTCAAAAAATCCGGCTCCAACCTTGCACTTCTGTTCACATGGAAACCATCGTACTGCTGCTGCTACGAATCATGCAGTTTATTCAGCTGTCAGGGGCTAGAAATAAGGATGTCCACAAGTTTAAACTACCATGCACTAACCATCCACTAAACGTTTCCACGACACAACTGTCGGCCCCAAGCTCTTCCCCATCTGCCGAAGGACACTATTAATAGGTCAAGCTTCGGAAGCCCTATGGGCCTATGCATGTTCCAGCGGTGATTACCACCGAATAATTTTCTCGCATTCTGGGGCTTCAAACCCTTTAAATTAACGTCCAAGTGCTCTGTAGATCTTGAAGCTATCCTATCTTCTTGGCGCAAGTCATTCGGTTGAAACTTCCCGCCTCGCCTCTCCGAACTTCCATTGGGCCTCCTGTCAGCTCAGCTAGGGCCCGCAGCTCCGCTGTGAGTTCGGCCAATGGGAGGCGGTTTCATGAAGGCTTTGCTTTCCTCCCCCAAAATGCCCAGTGGTGCTTGCTCTGAAATTTGCAAGTGAAGCCGGCCATGGGGTGCCGAGGTTGGTAGGAAATAGTTCTCGTCTGCATATGCCCCCACGGGAAACAACAACGCTGTCTCGTTGAATTCGATCACGGTGAATCATAGCCGAGATATGAATACCAGGTGATCATGTTCCCTCGATGGGACGAAGGAATCCAGAAGGTGCAGTAAAAACGTTTCTCAATGTCTAGTGGCCAGACAGGAGTTGAACCCTATTAACGTCTCAATAGGGAGATTCGTGGACGTCATTGATATCCGTCCTCCACAAAATGACGTACGCTTCCTGGGAACAGTAGTCACAAGGAAACACTATGGATGACTACAGGTAGTGCAGCTCGTACTTCTCGAGTCGTCCAATGTTTGAGCTGTTCATAGCTAGCCTGCCTGCAACGTACAATGATGCCAGTCCAGCGGCACGCTGTCTCTTGACAGCCATTGTGGTGTATAAGTTGCCCACCCAACCCTTCTTTTCTCAAATTTTCACACGGTGAAAGCCGAATGCAACCATCTTGCCAGAGCGTATCCATCGTCGGCGCTGCGCCTGTTGGATGAAACGCGACATAGTTGTATGGAACCTTGGAAGCGAGGTTTAGGGCGGCTAGGGGAAACGCGCTACTCGCCAGCCCTGCGACGCTCTTAGTCAGCGCACTCCGAAACTCCAAAGATAGAGAGAAAAGGAAAGGAAAGGAAATGCCGCAAACTCGAACTCCAGCAAATTGCCAACTGAGAGGCCGCTAAAAATAACCACGAAATATGCGGCTTGGTGGATGGGTTTGTGGCGTTGGATGCATGTGCACCAGGCAAGTCAACCACTGAGGATCATTTCGTTGGGATCAGTGAGCTGATGGCGGCACTGCCACTGCACATCATACTACAACATCCTGGCGGTAAGGCGAAAAGCCTTTGGTAGCATTACCAATCCTGCCCATGGCGAGCATAACTATAGGACCTGTGCTGGTTTACCTGATGGCTGGCATTCGACACTATCGGATGGTTGCGAGCATTGGCTGATGGACAACAAGGCCCAAACATCCATCATGACCCTGTCAAAAATGAACAATGTGCGATAATCGCACCTTCACCTCTTTCACCAACTACATGCACATGTAATGTACAGTACATTGTACCTGTAGTTGGTGTTTGGTAGGGCAAAATCGCGATTAAGCCCAGGTCCAGAAGAGAAATGCAACCACATATCTAAAGCAAAGCAACATCCAGTGCAACAAAGGCATAATAACATGCTCAATTGATCATGAATGGGGAAGGCTGTTTGAGAAGTAGCTCTGGTTTTTTGAATTGTTCACCGCTCAGTCACTCATTGGATTCTAAGAAAGCAGTTTTCAGCTCCCGATACTTGTGCTAACTTACGTGCATTTTGCAACTACATGCAGCAAATACATATATACATATATACGCAGAGGTATATGCGCACTCTACGCTGATGTTGCAACAACAATATCCCGTTTGATGATGACGATGATGATGTGCCGCACAGTGCTGCAGCATGCCTTACCAGGCCAGCCATGAACTCAACTTTATTGCCTAGATTTACTTATATGATGCCGTTGCAGTTGAACTTCAGAAGCCTGTGACACTAACAACACTACTGAACAACGGCCGAAGATAGCTTTTTCGGCCGCAGTTTTCTGGAGATTTGAGAAGGGACGCTGGTAACTCTGCTTTCTCGGAGATCTGCAGAATAAGATGCGGGGAGCTGCAAGTTGCATGGTTATGCCTGCGGTGGGTTAAATTGGCATGCATGAATCGCGAAAGAAAATGAAAGTCAAAGGAAAGGGGAAACGGTGTAGGTATCAGGTTCCCAACTGGAAGATTAATTAATATGAATGCCGGCGCGATTTTGGTAACAGCAACTGCCCCGAAAACGAATACATCGTCGAATTGTTGGTTCGTCTTCTTGGCATTTTCTGCGTTCCACTGCCGTATGTGAATCGATGGCTATGATATTGCAGCCCTTTGTCATTGCCGCGCAGTCAAAAGAGACCTAACCTGCCAATGTGTTGTTTTCAGGAAGGCGTCGGTAATAGTGGCTACGCTTGCAACAATCGGTTGACCACCCTGAGCACAAGAACTGAACTGGTTCATACAATTTCGCGCATCGAAATGCGCTGTGGGCAATCTTTAAGAGCCAAGTGGTTCATTTTCACCAGGCGCTCATTATTCGATATCAGTATGCAAGCTGCATGTTGAAGCTCCCATTCCTTCGTTTCGTGTCAAACCCTTTTCCCGCCGTCTTCTCTCCCCCACCCCCTGAGTATATTCATATAAAAGTCTCCCTATTTCTCCTTTGCATAGTTAATTCTCTCTCTTTCATCCACCCTTCAGCTACAATTCTACCACACAAAATCACCGCTATCAATTATCAATTTCAACTTTTCAGTCCCCCCCATCCCAACGGTTTCCCAAACTCACGATCACAAAATGCGCCTCATCCTCCTCGCAAGCATCGCCGCTCTCGTTTCTATGGCCGCCGGCGAGGCCTGCGCACCACGAGGCAAATATTGGTGTGCAATCGGGCCTGAGGGTACCCTCGTTGTTTATACCTGCACGGCTTATTTGGAAAAGGTGCTATCCGCAGATTGTGGGGGAATGTGTTGCAGAAATCTAGGCGAGGCGGCCTATTGCTGTTAAGAAGTAAAATAAAATTTCAGGGAAGGGGTCAAATTCTTTTTTCAATGGTATGAATTTCGTCTGAAGAACTAGAATATAAATATATTCTTGTCGTTGTGGAATAAGCGGCAATTGGCTAATAGATACCTACAGAGCTACGACAGAGTTGGATATGTGGTTGGAGAACGTCGAGGCGGGACAAACGCGTCTTTTTAAGGGCCAGATCAGATGAAACTGTCATTCTATAAAGGTCCTGGTATGGGGAGGCGATCTTTTTCGGTCTTGATATGCTACCAAAGCTGGATACAAAGGCGGAATAAATACTTTTGCAATACCATACCATTATTGTCCTTTCTCGGCCATCATAACACTCCAAAATGGGTTCATTCTTCTCAGGGTGTTGACTTATCGCGTTTTTGGTCTGCTTCTCCCTTTTTAAACTAGTTACCTAGGCCTAAATGGCATGAAACTAGACAAATTTAAAAATTTGCCCCCTCTCCAAGCTTGGGCCTACACGGATTGATTCAGCGTTTTAGCTAGATCATGCTATGATATTGAAAGGGCCAGCCCTACATTTTAATTTGAACTTCGCAGCCTTCGCCCACCATTAACAGGATATGGATTGCTCTAGGATTGACGAAAGCTGGATTCGACGAGTCAGAGAGTAGCGGGGCGTTAAATAGTTATCATTTGAATAAGTAATTGAATGAATAAAATCGAATCTATCTATTTCTATGGCGTCAAACCCTGTTCTAATCGTGAATTGGGCAAAATAGTTTCCAAGTCGTCACAAAACTCCTCTATCCAAAAATCCAAGATAGTGTATATTAAGTACATGTACTTGGTAAATTCCGTAACCCTGCAAGACCTTTGTATATTTGAAGTGAGGAAACGAAAAACGCAAAAAAGAAAAGAGCAAAGTAGAGAAAAACCGCAACTCTCTATAACATATACTTGAAAGTTGGCGCCCGGTCGCCCATTTTACTCAGCTCCTCGGGCGTATAGTTGTGCTCGAGAGCGAGCACTTCCCTCTTCTTGTTGATTCTCTGGTAGGCAACTCGGAGGACAACGACGGCGATGAGGCCGAAAACTGCGAATCCAAGTTCTATACCGTGGCCAAGAAAATAAGTTGGTGCGTCTTGAGGTCGGTAGAAGTTGGAAGCCATTGCTATAGTGGAAAAAACAAACTAGGTTAGCCAATCTGTGCGGATGTATTTTTTGTCTTTGCTTCCCCTTTTTCTCTTTTCCCTGCGCTAACATACCTCCAGCAAAGTTTCCAATACCAATCTGAAGCGCCATACCAGACGCTCGTTTATGGTCACCAGCCAAATTGTTGCTTAGCCAGGTTACAGTTCCGGGAAGAGCGGGGTATATTCCTGGAGTATCATCGTTCGTTAGCAACCTGTCAAAAATAATCGCCCTAGAAGGAGGTAGATAGGGCTTCCGAATCAGGAAAAGCTCACCCGATACGAGCACAAATGTCCCAAAATATACAACACCCGGAACTCCTCTCCCTGAAGCAGAAATAACGATGGTATAGCCCAGAGCAATGCATAGCACGTGGAAGAAAAGCAAGGGTGAGCGTTGACCCTGTCTATCTGACAACCACGCGGATAGAACAGCTATTAATGCAGCGACGATGTAGATGGGGATCTAACAGAATAACATTAGGTCTTTCTTCAACACGATAAACAATTTCAGTGACAATAGAGCTTACCGTCAAAAGCTGCGCCGTTGAGGAGGTATAACCCAGGTCCTTAATGATTGTCGGCAGGAAGAAGGAAATGCCGTACAGTGGGCATACGATTCCGTACCAGGCTAATTGAGGGTTAATCAGCTATTTGAAGATAGATAGAGGGATGTAGAGGAATTTTGATAGACTTACTGACTAGGGCAAGGTATATTTGCCAATCTAACAATGCATCTTTGACATCTTTCCATTGGAATTTTTCTTTTTCCACGGCGTTATCAGAATACTGATACCGCAACCTATGGATAACCCAGACTCTTTCCTCCTCAGTTAAGAATTTGGCGGTTTCTGGATAGTCGTGAATGGCGAAGAAGGCAAAAACAGCGACGAGTACTGTGAGGATGCCTTCTAGAATGAAAATCCATCGCCAGCCTTCTAGTCCAGCAACGCCATCCATTTTCTTTGGTAAAGTTAGTAAAATAAACGGCTAATGGAATGCGCATACGGGGGGGGCATGAACTTACGGCAATTGCGAAAGCTAGCAAGCCAGAGAACGCGCCAGCTACACTAGCCGCGCTGAAGAATAAAGCTTGCCGGAGCTGAGCTTCATGTCGACAGTACCATTTCGTAATGTAAAAAGCGACACCTGGGTAAAGACCGGCTTCTATAAAAATGAGGCGGCTAAGCATGGAGATAGAGAGTAAGAAGAACAAGAGGAAGGGAGAGGGTTCATCGTACCAGCAAGACCGAGGAATACGCGAGCGATTAGAAGGCCGTTATAGTTGTGAACAATTCCCATCAGGGTCTATCAATTTAGATTAATACACACACTCACACACCAGAGAAACGTGGAGAAGAAATTGGACATTGAAGGGTCACATATACTAACCATTACGAGGCCCCACGCAATCATAATCAATGGAAACCAAACCGAGGGCCGCATCTTGGTCAAAACAAGATTTGACGGAAGCTCAAAGAACGCATAAGGGAAAAAGAAGACCGTCACTGAAAATACGAAGCTATCCTGTTTAGTTTCAAGGCCAAATTTACACACAAATGAAGAGGGGGAAAAAAGGAAGGGGAGGGGGTAAGCTTACGGCACCAGTTGTACTGCGAACCAGACAAACCAAGATCCGCCTCCAATCCCTCGATCTTTGCATTCCCAATATTCCCCCGGTCAAGGAAAGCAAGCAAATAAAGAAGCGACATGATTGGAATCAAGCGGAGGTCCATTTTCCGTAAAACCTTCTTCTCATCGATATGGCTGAAGTCTGGAAGGCCGGCAGCGCCCTCCGCCTCAGAGAGGGACTTCTTTTCGTCAAGCATGTTAGGTAGGTTGCTCGAAGCGGGCAAAAAGAAATTCCTGGTAATTTGAAAGATGTTTTGCGGGCAATAGTCCTGAACATCCTGGGCACCCCGCATTATATAGGTAAACCGCCATCGACTCTAGAGCTTTTTTTCTCAAGCTCGACTACCCCGTGGGGTTCCCAAGCGCAAACACACTGTGGGGGGGTTTGATAGGGGCAAGTGGCAAGCGAGGCCCTGCTGTTGCCCGTCGTTTTATTGGTTCGAACCGCACTCCAAGATGGTCGTACAATAATCACGCAACACCTAGCTCCCTCCGGCTCGCGACTTCAACTCACAAGCACCCTTCCGGCACTACACACGGCAGTCCGCGCCCCCGTTGCTGCGCTGCTCCTCTAGTCCATGCCACTTAAGGTTTGATATGGTGGAGATAAGCTCATTTAGCGCCTTGGCAGCCCGGCAGTTGGGCTAGGCTTAAATCCATCCAACAAATGTTGGAGTTGTAACTTGTGGTGGGGCTGGGATGAGCCCGTCTTTTGGAGGGGGAAATAATCATATAACTTGCAAGTAGGTAGCCCTCAAGCAGCCAAGAAAAAGCAGTTGTTCGCGCTGTGATACAGCAGGAAACTAGTTAAAAACAGAGCAGTCGGTTCCGTGATTTCGTGTGCGCGGTGAAATGGAGATGGGATTGATTGCCACAAGCGTCAACCAAGACATTTTTTTAGCTATCTCCCCGTAATAATATCGGCTAAGGATAATAAAGTTAGGGGGGCTCTTTATCTGGGCTAGGCTCAAGCTCAGCCCCAGCCAGCACGCGGGGGCTACCGAAGGCGAAAGGAGTTCCATTGGCCCGGAGCACCGCCATGTCGGCCAAATCCATGGAGTTTCGGCGCTTCACACACCCAGTTTTGACGTTTTCCTCCCTGAAAGTTGCCCCGTCTCTGACTCAACGCCTATATAATACGCTTGCAAAGCATACCGCAGCTATGGTCATACGATCCCACTCGTCATGGAAATATTTCCAGAACCATAATTGTTGTTGAGATCGAAACCGAAAGCGCCGATGATTGATTTTCCGGAGCTACCTCCTTGTGCTGCAAACTATTGAGGGAATCCCCAGAACGCGTTCAGTGCGGGGAACATAAATCTCCACAAACGCGGGTCCGGAGCATCTGACAACCCTGCGAAATAGCATCTCGTGTTCCAGGGGACATGACGCAAATTGACTCGAGGGCAATTGCCATCGTCTTGTAGGCAGCAATGCCAGGGCGCTATCGAAAAGGGGTTCGTCTTGCACGTGTGGCCCACATTCCCGTAGTATATTTCCACTTGCTGGATTTTATATGTATATGAAGCAGGATCCGGGAATCAGATGGTTGGTTACTTGGCGTATTTGAACCGTCGCTTAACCTAGTGCTCATTCCCCGAGTGAGTCTCAGAGATGAATAATAGTAGTATGGAAGGATCTCATCTGCGGATCTCTAGTATCGGATTCGCGAGCTAGTTGAACCTCTCCGCGCTCGAAACCACGCGGGTGCCTGTGGGCGCTGCTGGTCGAACTGTAGAAACTTTCTCGAATATGTGTCAGGGCGGCTTTTAAGTGCCCACATCCCCGCAGGAATCAGAATGGGGCGAAGGCAAAAACTGGTGGGTTCAACGCTCTGGATCTTTCCAATCATGCTCAACGTAGGGTCAAACCCATCAAGCAAAGTTGGGTGTGTTGGGAGTTTGTTTGTTAACGGGTTCTGATAGCAATTTCCTCTTCCAGGAGGTGTTTCGCCCGCAACGCTTGGCAACTTGGCATAACTACGGAGTACGTTAGCTATATCTACATCCAGACAGTAGTGGAAACCCTGGAGCAGTTCACACACAAAGCTAACGGGCAACTGAGCTCCGATAGTTAGTTACTGTTACAAAGAGAATTTATTAATTCGCTGGCAGTGGGCTTTCTGCGTAAGAAAATGCTGACCAGGCACGAATCAACATTGAAGCAATGCCTAGAACCCTCAACTTTTGCACCAATCACGGATCTGAGGACCAAAACCAACCTCATCCTTCAAGGATCACACCGACAATAATATACACATGAAGCAAATAAGAAGAAAGGAAAAAAGGAAAAAAGGAAAAAAGAAAAAAAAAACCTCCCGTAGTAAATGATGACGCGAATATATATTGTAACTTACTATCTGACAATCACCTCATTGCTATTGGACGACGCTTTTTTTGGACCGCAATTTGTCCATGGAAATAAATAGTTATGGTTTTAAAGCCTCAAGATGCCCAGAATACTCTCCAGAAGTGATAGAAACAGTTAGTTACCAATACCAGGAAAGTCCAGCTGGCTTTGTGTGAGAAAAATAATGAGATCACACAAAAGTAAGTCACAATATATGACAGTTCTTTCTTGTCACAGTCTGCTTACAATTAGATTTCATCACTCAGAAGTATGTAGATGTAATAGTCCAAGCATCAAAAGACCTTGCCTATTTGGCATTTTATGTTTTTTTTGCATCCTGGCCCATGTAAGTTCAAGATGTCATATCCTGGTTGAAGGTTTGTTAAATATAAGCTGGGACTAAAATCCAACATTAGATGCAATCCTCAATTGTCCTTAAACCCCGAAATCTAACCTATATCTTTTACTATTATTCGACTCCTTATCGTTCAACAGTATAAGCTCACTTTACTCAATAAGTTCTAATCATTACTTGCCCCTTATGGATGTCATTGCTCAAAGATCTACTGTCAAAGCAGTAGTGTAAGAGCCGCGTTGCGAACCAGCATATTTATCTGAACGATAGTAAGTTGACGACTGGATAACTGATATACTTGAATGTAAGATCAGGTATGCACGTCGTGGGGCTTTGGACGAGGCTTCAATGGACAGCTTGGTTTCGTGATAGCATACTGATTTTAGGTCACGGATACACAAATCGACCCGGATATCAAGGACACATCGAATATTACTCGGGATATCTCCATATAAGAGGAAAATGGGGTAGTTCAACCCAGTACCACTGTCTCCCTTACAAGCCACATACTCAATCCTACTTCTGGTCCTTCGTCCGAAAGAATCCGAAGCGCGAGGAGAGGGCCAGTCGTTGCCGACTCTCGCCTTCCCATCTTAATTTCTCCACAACACAAAATATATCCGATTGCCCTTTCTATACATAATTACAAAACAGATACGAAAACACATGCTAAGCCGCCAATTTCAACCCTTGGGAATCCTAAAAGGGTGCGCCTCTGTATTAAATACAAACTCGTCTAGGCTGATAAAGCCTGGATCGCTGAAAATCAAATAGAAATATTTAAGCGTCTCCCCAAACCAAAAGCTCTCCATGCTATCCTCCCTGCCCAGGTCCGGATCCATTACATCCCTCAAGGCAGCATTCGCCAGCTCTGTGCGCGTATGCTTCTCAATCGCCTGGAACATCTCCCACGCCACGTCCTGGAGCTTCGGATCACCCGTGATACGATAGAGGTAGAAAACACTCTCAATCGCTTCGGGGCGGAGTTTGTAATGACTGTCCTTGATCCACGTAAAACCGGGATGTTTGGCCCCATGGTCGGATACCCAGCGCTCCTCGTCGAACTCGCAGCTTGAGGGTGAATCGCATGCCTGCATGCGGAATTCCTCGGGCATAAGGCCTGTGGGAGTATTGCGATAAGTCCAAACGCAGCCGTCGGTAAGTTTGCGACCGACTTCGATGTGTGTTTTGTTGGAAAGGAGACGGCCTCCGAGTGCAAGTGTGCCACCGATGTAACAGGTAAGGTGTTGACCCCCTGGCTCGAGACGTGGGGTTGAAGAAGCGCTTAGAACACGCGTCTGGCCAGAGACCAGAATGTCTGCGTTATCGGGGACCACGGGTCTGAAAAAGAGGTGCTCCATCGCAGTGTTCATTGCGTGGCTGTATAGCCTCGCATACTGGGCTGCCGCATCCGTCCCCCCAAGCAAGGCGTACATCTTCGGGAGATATTCATAGGCCGAGTCGGCCATGGACCCTAGAGTGAATGTCGAGTCGCTTGTGAAATCGGCAGAAAGAGGACTGCAGCCTACCGGCCATAGACCTGGCAGGTTTGTTTTGTTCTGTTGCTCGTCCAGGATATTGGTTATGCGCTGGATTGCGTCGAACCAGCGCATGTCACCTGTGAGCTGGGAGAGTCGTGTGAGTTCCATGCTCGACGATGCCACTTCGGCGATGATACCGTTTTCAGCGGGGTATTGCTTTTTCCTTTTCATAGCTTTCTGCGGGCTCCAGCGGGTTACGGGCATTCGATTTTTCGTGTCGAAAGACGCATAAATCATATCCCCGAGCTCGACAGCTTTATCTAGTAACCTTCTATCCTTGCAATCCGTTAAATCATAGGCAGAAAGAAACCCGCCTAGGTATCTGATAGTTGTTTCAAACATGTTGATAGTCTCCTGACTCGCCTTCTCTGGGCTAAAGTCGATAGTAGCCGCGGCAGCAACGGCTTCCTCAAACTCGTCCTTCAGGCCCATGATCCAAAGCGTATCCAAACTGTCAACAAGGGTCGCCCCCCAGCCCCCGAAAGTGTTCTTTGGCGCTCCAGATTTTGGCGAGAGTTCGTCATGCAGCCATGCCATTTGTTTATAGGATTTCCAGCCCCGCTGGAATACCTTTCTCACTTCGGCTTGGCGCTGGGCTTGCAATGTGGTGCTTTCAGCCGTCTGTGCTTCAAAAGCATGTTGGATTGGCGGTAGTGAAGATGGAGCTTCAGTTGGCAGCTGAATAAAAGAAGTGACGGGGTATTTGATACGGAGTTTCCTCCATTTAAATCGGTTATGATTAGGTGGTTTGTATGTCGGTGACGGCTCATAACACGATTGCGTCCATGGCTCCTCAGTAAGAGGGTCGGTTATTACATCTACATATGGCGTCGAGGACTCTGGCGCATTGAGATAATAGAGGTAGAAGAGCAAAATTAAACAAGCAGCGATAATCTTATACCGCCATCTCCTTTGATATATCATGATTGAATGAGCGGCCGTCGGTGAGAGAGAGGAGACAAAACGGAGCAGGGATTCAAAGTTGCGATTGCATTTATCATATCGGCCTGCCGAAATTTTGTGACCCCTTCCCCCTTACTTGGACAGGGAGGGATTGCCGCAAGAAGACCACATAACAACAATAATAAAAGAAAAACTTGGGTATAATAATAACGACGATGGCAGATATGTAACTTGGCATGTGCCTCTTTTTTTCCTTCAGAGCAAGCTGACATTAGTTATGGTCGGCCGGATTAACTAAACGACAAGCGGTCTTGCGTTGCCAGCTCCACAGCTAACCAGCTGGTTAACTTATTAGCGCCTAGCGCACGCGTCTCGCATACTTGCGGCGGTCAAAGCCACTAACAAGGAGAAACCGGCTATGGAATCCGTAACTACACCATACTCCATACGGAGTACAGAGTACTGCGGCAGTGAATAATAATGAAAGCGCTGGCTTGTTCAAGGAAAGACCGCGGGATCGTTGTAACTTGATTGAGCCATCTCCAAGGTTTAACTCAACTTGTTTCTAATACAATAGGGCTAAGCGGAATTGAACCTGGTAAGTTAAGGTCTTGTTTGTTCATCCCTTGGCAGGTCAAAGTTTTGGATATGTAACTACATGTACTATATGTACAGTACAACGCAAATTGCTGGGCTATATACTACTTCCTACTATAATTACGCAGTAGGTAAATTAGGTAACCCGCCGCTGTGGAAAGAATCCTCTGCATGTAGAGTTACGATACTGTTTTCTTGTATGCTTCTAATTGCTATAGCTCTAACTAACCATGCGTTGATCCAGCCACGATGGCGTCTACTGGCCTGAAAGTGCTTTTCCGAAAAAGCTGAGCATGGTTAGAAAAGGAAAAATCAAAATTTCTAGCCATGCCAACCCCATGTCAACCCCATCTAAAATGCATAGGTGGTTGGGAAGATAGATGATTGAGCATCATTATGATTTCCCTTTGCATATCAAGTTTGCTTGCCTTTGTATTAAGTTTCTATTTTTTTAAAGTTAAAATAAAAATATAAAAGGCCACTTCAAGCATCTAACAACGTCAGGGTCTACATAATACTTTCCCCTACCCGCTTCATACTGACCCAATAAGCATTTGTTTCTTACACATAGTCTTGTGCTGTATACTCACCCCCGAACTTATATGATTTCCCCCCCTTCGACCATCCCTTTATGAAATCAATGGCTGCGATCTGAGGATTAATTGGGCTGCAATCGAGACCGGCACAGGTTTAGCCATCATGCTCTCAGTGCACATCAGCCATTTTGCTAAGTATTCTGTACAAGCAGTTGGTGGGCAGCAGTCTAGAAACAACATGGTAACTGCGCTGAAGTAGCATTGCGGGCACGATCTTTCACCGCCATCTCATCGAAGCTGATGTGAAGGGGGTGGGGGAAATGAGTGTGGTGTTAGCCTGTCCGATCCAAGCTAGAAGCTACAACGAGATAGGCCAAACGGTAGATAGATAGATAGATGGATGGATGGATGGATGGATGGATGGATGGATGGATAGATAGCATCAGGAGAACAACTGATTTGTCCAGAAAGTCATCTACATCACAATGAATGGGTTCAGCTGCACCAACAACAGTGGGTATTTTACCCGCGCAGACATCGAGCTGACAATCGAAATCCCCCCCTTTCTTCCCTATCGAGGCTAACCATGCATGCAGTCCCGTTGGGCGTGGGAAGTCGTCCCCTCAATTGAATGGGCAAAACATCGACATCTGAGATGTGAACGAGGAGGGAAGGGCCAGTATTTGTGATAAGATTTTCAGCAACTCCTCACACCGCGGCCGTGGGCAAGACGCTGTGTGTACAGTACATCTCATCCGTACACGCGGCTCTTGGTATATCGCCCGAGGTGAGCGGGCGTTATGGGAGCATGGGGAAAAAAACAACCCTTTCATATCCGACGCCCTGTGAGCACCGTGGATTGACATGCCGATGATGGGGAATGATGGGCTTCCACCATGATGCACTAGGGGTTTCGAGAAGTGAAGGACTTGCATCAGCTGCAGGGCAACCAGAGGACACGGCCAATGTTGTGCTTTAACCGATTGACCCCATCGCGAAATTACGTCATTAGGACGAGCGTTGTGATTGATTCGGGTCGTCTGATAACCCGCCTATTCATCAGGTGATGAAGGGATTGTTGGAATATTATTGAGAGCGAGATCATAAAGACGAAGAAGGGAGGCTGAGGTGAGGTTGGTTTGACCACGTGATATCAGATCTCTCAACGTTTGACTCCCTGAAGCTGCGAGGCTTTATCTCAAGCGCTGGGAACTGAAGCATCGAAATCTGTGGTTAACTATTTGTGCTGATCCTGGAACACCCAGGGGTACACAACGGTAGGGGTATATGTGGAAGATGACACATTGGCACGCCCTGGCGCAAGTCCCGGAGTAACTCGAAGCGAAGAGAACGGATGAGACAAGGGACGAACAATCAGCTGCTCTCATGAATGAATCACAGGCGGTAGTTGCCTCTCGTTTGTACATGTACATACCAAAGATTTTGGTAAGTGGCTGCTACCGTACATCTGACACTGCGACACCTTATACAAGGCAAACCTGGATCCATGGCCCTGGTAAATAAGGAATTGCCACAGGGCGTATTATCGCGTTTCATGCGGAAAACTGAGGGAATTTTTGAGGAGTGAGGTCTGTCTGGACGTTAAACGGAGCTCATGACTGGAAGAATATAATAGTCAAGCGTCATTATGATTAACATCATTATATGCATGGTTGTTGCGAGCAGCTTCAAAAAAAGGACTCCGTTTAATAGTTAGCTAGCCTCACGGATCCCGGAACAACCCAGACAGATCTTTTTCACCAGACGCCCTTCCAGAAAAACCCATCCGTCTAGCCAGCGTTTTAGTACGAATGTCAATTGGTCAATGATGAGGCACCAAGGAATCCCGGATGCCCGTTTAGGGATCCTCATCCCGCTCGTGTATGAGCATTGAGCGGGGTATTCCGTCAGGTTAACTAAATTGAGGGCTACAGCCTCGTTTCTGGCATGAATACAGAGTCCTAGTCCGACCAGACGACGGAAGTTTCCCTCAATCTGCAATCTCGGCTAATAGGATATTCTCGTATCATAAAATAATAATAAAAATAAGAGGCGATTCATGCTTCGAGAGTGGGGTTTGGGAAGAGGGAAATAAAAATTCAATTCGATGTTGCCGCCGTCGCCTTCTTTCTTTTGGGTTGCAGCCGTTCTGTGTGGTTCGCAGTGCTGCTATTTATAACCAACACACACCCTCAAGCGCCCAATCGTAGCCCACGTGTGATCTGGAAAAGCGATTTGCCAAATGATAGCGATGGTGACGGGGAGGGGAAAAACTTGTCACTCTGCCATTTGGGCACCGCG
>LDEV01003511.1:0-22882 GCA_001014755.1 Blastomyces silverae
CCCGGCGCAAAACGACATCAACCAGGGCGCGCTGGAGTGCGACATACGAGGAGGAGTGGAGGAGATGCAACCCAGTAGCTGGATATAAGAGTTCGAATCGGGTGTGTGTTGTGTCAAAGAGAGGAGGCAGAGAGCTGTAGCGAGAAAGACGGAAGACGACGGCGATTGATGGCGGAGGAATGAAGCATGAATGAAGAGGTTGAAGCTGTGAGAGAAAGAAGGAAAACGTCGACCTTTGACGCTGGGGAGAATCGCCTAAGTTAAGTGAACTAAATAAGTTAACTTGCTTGGGTTCGGCCTGGTCAGATTCCAGCTAGGGCAGAACTAGCTGTATACTAATATAAGAAGTTCATCGTGAGCGAGGGTAGAGACGAGGATACGAGCGTCCACTCCGCGATGGCAGCAACCACGGCAGCGAACTCTGACTGGTTGGCAGCCGATGCAGCGGGCAGATGACCAGGTGCGATTGTGGCCTTTTCTTTGCTTTTTCTTTGCTTTTTCTTCAAACCAGCGGAAATGTTTCCTTTTTTCCTGACCTCCTCTGTTTTCAAAGCTAGGTTTGTTCTCCAAACTGTCGGAATCTGTCGTGGTAACTGGACTAACTTATCTGTACGGAGTAGTACGGGGGTCCTGTCTAAGCATGGTTATATACATGCTGCATGTTGATATATTGATATATGCCAAACAAAGAGAAGGACCGACTTCTACGGCACCCACTGTTATCCCCAGGACACAGCAAAATGCAGCTTACAGATCCCTCGCCACCCCCTCGCGTACATGTTCCTGTACCCTGGCATCTGACATGTTTCGGGGGCCCTGGTTTCGGGTCGTTTGCACGCGAAGTCGTTTGCGCTGTGGAAAAGCTAGCTCCCGGCCCCTCAGCCATGGAAAAGCAGAATTCAACCCAATAATAACCGATCGGTGACATCGCCAGAATCCTCTCCGGGAAGTTAATTCTGCTCACCCCGAGTTGGAGTCGAGCTAGGAGCATGGCTTGTCCCCAATCTTCACAGCATGATCCCCATCATCGTCAGAGCCACCGATCCTAGATCATGGTCCCTTGAATTCCCCATCCCCCAGCCCCGACCCTCTTCCGCTTAAGGGGGTCGAATCACTAGCCCTGTCCGCCACCATAACCAAGAGGAAAAATAACTAATCCCAGGATATGAATGTGAAACAAGGACGAGCAAATCCAAAAATACGCGTCCCTGATCGTCTCCATTCCCGAGAGGTGATCCTCCGCAAATGAGACGGGAGGAAAGGCGAATTGAATCGCTTTTACTGAACACATGGGTTCTTGTCAGGGGATTTGTATTTCCTTTACTCATAGAAATTACAAGGTTGACTTCGCGTTCGTCAAATCGTGCCTTAAAAACTTCTGCATCTCAATTTTACCGCAAGAATAAGGCAAAAAAAGAGCACACGCGCCAGGGAAGTCTAGAGAAGAGGGAAAAAAGGAATAAAAAGCAAAAATAGAGCAAAAGAGGATTGAGTCTCGAACATCGCCTGCCGTCAGCCTGGACTTGGGCACCCAACCAGCTGGTAAGGAGCAAGGAGCTAGGGGTATCGCGGCCCAAAACAGGATGTGGGGGGACATAGCAAATCGAACCCTGATCGAATCTTCGAAAGCCAAATAAGGATGCGGAGAGAGTGGGAGCGTGGGAGGGGAGGGAGGTGGAATGGAGAATAATGAAGCATACAGTATACAACGTCCCCTATCTCTACGACCAAGCATCAAAAAGTGTCACTTGTGGTAACTACAAGAACGCCCACAAGAATGGATAAATGCCTGGAATAGCAGCTGGTAAACCCTACCGTGGCCGAGGCAGGTGTCAAACAAGCCTATCTGGATGGTTGGAGTCGTTCGGATACACAACTAATCATAATTAGCCAGGGTCGATAAACTAGTGCCTGCACATGTATGTATGATGCCCTTTTTCTTGTGCGTTAACTTGCTCAAGTGTCATTTTGATTATTATTTTCCCCAACATTTCACTGGCTGATCAGGGTCCTCAATATCTTTTGAGCCATTGATGCTCGGGAAGACCCCTTTCGGTAATCCCTTCGTCGACCCACCACGCATCTTCCGCAACTTCGCAAGGCACACTCCAAGTAATGTCCAGGCCGGAATATGCCATGGGGATCCAAAAACAGCCCTTCGCAAAGCCCTCGAAACATGAAACCCTAGTTTCATCAACAAGAAGATCTTTTAATATTTTCTTTTCTGTACGGATGGGATGGCCTTGATCCCCATATCCCCCCATTGGGAGTACTGACATAAACCCAGCAGTTGCCGAAAAAGGGAACATTGAGTATAAATTTAGCCAGGAACCATCCACATTTCACAATTTATCCCTATCAACATCAACACCGATTCGCAGAGAATGGATTGCAGGACTGAAGCGGGGTGTGAGAATCCTATCGCCTAACCTGGAGGGGACAAAAAAAATAGACCCTGGGCGAGGCGCCTGGTCCCTGCATCTCGAAAAAATTTCAAGTGATCACGAGAATGAACAAAAAAAAATGAATAATAATCAGCGGCAACAGCGCAACAGAACTGGTGAAGTTACCCGATGACGCAAGAAGAATGAGCAGAAATCAAATGAAAAAAAATGCAGGTGTCTGATAGTATGATTTGCAAGGCTTCTCAAGCACGGATCTAGCTTGCCTTAGCTTGATATCCGTGAGCTAGCTTCGCGCTAAATTTGGCCCGCGCTAAGCACGTCAATATTTCCCCAAGCCAGAAGCCGAGTGGGCCAAATTCTTATTAAAGGCCACAACAGGCTCACAGGCTCACAGGCTCACAGGCTAACACCCGGTGAAGATGATGGGCAACGGGAAGGGTTGAGGGGATGGATCCCGGTATTATCATTCGTATTATTTGATATTTTACCCATGGGGTAAGATACCATGACGAGCGGGTAGCCGTGGTCGCGCCCAGAAGTTCGGACTCGCTCAAGCTCGCTTCCGTTCCCTAAATTGGGGAAATTACTGATATCAAAATGACGCGCATGGCTTGGTCACTAACCGGCTCTGTACAGAGTAGAATTGGAAAGATGTTTTTTCAATGCTCTGTCGGGAAAGTTTTTCAACGCTGTCAGGAACGAGAGCAGAAATACGTCAAAATACAGTACCATCACCAATAATATCTGGGCTCATTGGCATACCTAGTTAACTTTTGCGCAGTATCAAACCACAACAAGGATAAAGCAGCAGAAAAAATCTTTTCAGCCAAGGAGCACGCGACGAAATATGCAATAGTATGCTGCATACCCATATTCTCCAGCTGTCCATCCCATCCCTCACCCCGATTCTCATGTATGTACCCCGGCGCCAGGTGCTGACATCAATAATGGGATCCCCAGAATCCCTGCACGACATGCATATCTGTTTCCCCCCTTCCCAGCCCCAGGAACGATTTACTACTATTATGAAAAACGACCAATCAATCTTCCCTGAAGTGAAAATTTTCTTTATTCAGTCCACAGAAACAGCATTGTCCCGCGGGATTTTACAAGATGATCAGATCAGGTAGCCAGGCAGCCTTAAATTGAGGGGCGAATGATAGACGTGGAAATAAGAACAAAAATCAAAACTAGTTAGTCCAAGGCTTCCCTACATATTCCGGCGCAAAGCATTCCTATCCCAATTGGGTGTCGAAAAAACTATGGACAACGAGCTACAAGCATTTTCTCATTTCAATTCATTCAAAGTTTCTGCCAAGTGGTTCGAATGATGAGATACTTTGTGATGCTTGTGATCATGAAAACGATGCTATTGTCTTTTTACGTTTGGCTGCAGATATGCTTTCATTGTTTAGTTAATTCCGCTGGTGCTTTGACCGTCGAGACTGAGGGGCAGACCTAGCTGTCCCCCGTCCTCCTCGTTAGCCTAGCGGGGTAACTAGTTAAACATGATTTCTCCAACAATTTCTCCAGATTTCCCCGTCGGATGCAAGTTTTCTTTTTACTGTACAAGCGATATAACAACCTCCTGAAAGTGAAATATCAACAGGCATACACGGGTACACAGCACCGTCCATTCTCTGATAAGTTGAAACATATTCACACCAATTGATCTCCCGAGTTATTCCACAGCCCACAAATACATTACATCCAGGCGGAAAAAAATATATATCGTATCAAGATCCACCAGCCGAAACAGAAGATTTTTCACGCCATGCAGCCAATCCCCACAACGCGGCCCCCAGCCTCTTGGCCACCGGGAGTTTCCATAGCTCTTCCGTGTTTCCAATTACTATGTATGTCCATGCCCATGCCTCGCCGGTCAGCCTAGTCTGGACCCTCCCTTCCTTGGCACGTTGGCATATCGAGCTCGTGCTCAGATCCATGCATGGCATTCGTCCGTTGCGGGAAAAAGCAAAAAGAAATATTAGAAAAAGAAAATTAAAAAAAGCAAAAATTTCCCCCAAAAAGATATCAGATCTTTCTGTCCCATTTTTCGCGGGGGGAGTGTTGATTTTTTCTCCTCCTCCTCGGTCGGTGAGTGTCTATCTACCTTTGTTTTGGGGGCGAAGAGAAACTCGCATGTGAACCCTTTTTCGCAAGAAATACAATAGCGGTACTGATTCCAGATGTTCGATCGTTGTTTTCAGGATAGGGCACTAGGTTCCTCACTCATCAGTCTCGGTACCACTAGTTAGTCTGAAGAACAGTAACGGAAAGGCTGGCTTGGTAACTAAATCTGTCGTTATTTCAAGCATTTTTCAAAACCTGCCATCAACAATATCTGCATATTGATTCGCTGGCCGGAGTTAGAATATCAGCCCAATCAACAATTAAGCAAGTGACGCCATGTCATGCAAAAAAACCCCAATAATGCCGTCTGCCTTGTTTCCCCTCATTATATTCCTTCTTGAGGAATCATCAGGCGGCCCGCTGGGTCAATTTTCGTCCTTAGTTAGTTCCCGAGCAGCCCTGAAAAGCCTCACCGGCCGAACCGGAGATACATACATTCCTCGAGAGGCTAGCATGAGCAAAACAACCCCCCACCCCCGCCCTGAATCTCGCGGTTAGAAGTTGACTTTGACTTTGAGTCCCCGCTCCCGTTCTCATCAAACCATCAGACAAGCCAGCGGAAAAGCACAAAGATTCTGCTCTGCTCCGGTGCGTTGCTGACTCTCCAAGGATGTAGCTATGCACATGAAACAAGTTGGCAATATCCAATATACATGATACAGGAGATTTTTTTTTTTTTTTTTTTGCGGAGAGCGGGGCCTAATCTCATAGTCCCCCCATGCATCATCCTCATCCCCGCCATTGGCCCGGGGGGGGGGGGGGGAAGGGGGGGGGGGGGGGGATTGTTAATGCGTACGATTTGAAGTTTGACGGTCTTGCCATCGAGCTCGATAGTTCGGATTTTCTGAGGAGGGAAAAATAGACAAGAAGATCAGCATTCAGCACTTTGCAGGACGTCGTCAAAAACTCCAAAACCATTTCCATCCAAATTTTTCTTATCCGAGGCCTGGCATCTATCCTCAAAACTCGCGTCAAAATCAATGGCTGTAATGATCATAGCCATGCCGCTCACCAAAAATGGAGAATCATAGACTCCAGCTGGCCAACACGCTGTAACAAGGGCGCCCTGTTTGACCTGAACCCGGTGGTGACCTACCTAGGTACTCCGTAGTTAGGCAGGCAGTTTGTATCCGAAAGAAAAGGGCTCCAGGGCTCCAGGGGGCTGGACCTGCCAATTTCCTATAATGATCTAGCGCGATTATTCGGTAAAAAATTGCCGGAAGATATTTTACCCGTGACGCGGAGCCTTGATTGGTGGCCCTACAGAGCATCTTCACAACATCATACACACATGGAATGGATAGCGTTCTCTCCCTACAGGTCTCGCAACTCTTCAATTCCCCAGTTGAACGCAATCAAATGGTCTTTCTCTGACAGCCACATTGTCTTTTCATTTGTGTCAGCATGTACATACATTCTAATTTCTCATACGGTTCAGTTTGCTTGTTCCCCGTGTAAGCCAAAACTATACGCAACCGTGTTCTAACCCCCCTGACAAGCTATTATCCATAAAATAATCATTTTCATAGATAAGTACTGCTGCTGAACTATCTCCATAATATCATGTTCAAATTCAGGGTTTTTTTTCAGATGGCCTAATCTAGCGCAGACTGGGAAGGAATGCTTGCAGAGACGTGGGAGATTTTATTTCATATTGCTTATCTGTCTATACAACGGATTAGCATACAATCTTAGGGCCTACGTCGAAATATCCTCAGGAGCAGACGATGCCCTTGCCGAGTGGGCTGAAAACTTACACTACAGAAGCTCTCAATGGTTGAAGATGAGATCCTCTCTTCTCCGTGGCCTATAAGAGTCGCTAAGATTTTTTTAAATGTATCTGGTATAGATAGGTCATGCCATCGATCAAATCAAATCATGTAAAAATGGGAAGATATTAAAAACAGCGATGATGGTGCGCATGGTGGTGGAAGGTGAGAAGTCCCCATTATTCGGGATTTTTAAAAGCTGCTTTCTGGATCAATAGCTCTTAAGCAATATCGCTAAAGGAGAGAGTCTTGTTGTGTGTGTAATTTCCGATTTTGATCTGATATGATATTTGAAACGGGGTGTCCAGGTGAGAAATGAGACGTGAGTGAGATCAAATATGCGGATCTGATATTTCACAGGCAAAGAGAGAGTTGGATGTGTATGTATACGGAGCGGAGGCCTATTTTCCCAACATGCGTCCCCATTGTTTTTGTGTATTTATCTAACCATCAGATGAAAAGATATGGAGGGTTGGGTGTAAAATAATTACAGTAAGGGAAGAAAGAGTTCTATCGGAAGGTCTAAGCTTTCAAAATATTAATCCTTCGTAAGGGTGAGAGGACTGGACTCGCTTTTGAGTAAGTTATTAAACGCATTTCGCGTTATCTTCTTCGTGTCGCCCCAATGACGGACATATATATGTGCTGTATATGTGCTGTATATGTTGCGGATATACACCACCTGTCACCAACAGGCGAAACACCAGCAATAACAATGTAGTAAAAAAGAAGGAAAGAGAAGAGAGAAAAGTCCCCCAAGACACCATCAGTAAAAAAAAATTCTCAAAATCGTTTCAAAATGTCCAAAGTATTCATTTGCATGATTCATCTCAGCATCCATCCTAGAGTCATCATCATCCCATTTAGTCTTTTACCCGTTAGTTTTCGCACCCTGAGGCTGGTAGCATGTATCCTCTCCTCTCTCCCTGACAGCTCAATGCTCAATCCCATCCCATCCCATGCTATCCCCATCCCAATTCAACCAGGCAATCCATAGCAATGCATTTTTTGTATAATCGTTTCTTTCCTCCCTCTTCTCCTATGCCGCTTTTGGATGTTGAGTTTTTTTTTTTGAGTCCGCCAATTAAAACGTCCTACTTTCCCACCTTATCCGTCCCGTGTCTGTCTACTACGTACAACTTAATTTGGGAATGAAAACAAAGGAAAAAGGAAAAAGAAAAACACCCGTATGAATGATGACAACGGTCCCAAAACAAAACAAAAATTGAGGAAATGAGAAACGAGTAGGGCGAAACAGGAAAATGGAGATGGATGGTGGAAGGTAATAAAAGATGTAGGATTTGGGCGCTAATGCGAGCGATATGGATGGTACGATATAACATCAAAATCTCATGATTTTCTTTATAGCATTATCGCAGCTGCTGTTTTTCTTATTTTTTTCCGTGTCTGTGGCTGTCGCTAGGTAGATAGATTCGAAGAAGATAAATAACAATCATAAAAAGAACTAGCCACTGAATTTGAAGCGGGCCGCTTCTAGCCTCCCCAGACCTTCTCGGGGGGCTACATTTCTCCTTCGATACGAGTTTGTGAAATCTGTAAGAAAGGGAGATCAGATATAAAGCCTTAGATATAATTCACCATGTGCGATTCAAAAAATAGGTGAATAAAAATAAAGTAAAAAATCAATGATACAAGAAAGGATGAATTTACGAACCTTGCAGAACAACCCTCGTCTTCCGAATATCACCCTGATGAATTTTCTCAGACAAAATCTTCATAAGCCGTTCGCTTTCACCAGGCTTCAGCGTCCCAGCGGGGAGCATGTGCACAGTAGCTTCTACCCAGCTCGCCGTCTCTTGCGGCATCAGTTCAAACAGCGACATCAGAACCCCCGAGGCATCGGGGAAACAGTCGCCGGGGAAACTGAACATCATCCCCGTCAACACTCTTTGGACGAGAATCGCACCCTGTGACGTTACCAATTGTTTCACGGCGGCTCGCACTTCGGGTGTGTTCGTGAATGGTTCGCCATCCGGGCCTGTGAATTCAGATATCGATGGCTTGTCGGTCCCGAAGCTGAGGACGTCGCGACAGTAGTGGAGAACTGCTGTTAAGGGGTCTACTTGCTGAAGTGTGAGTGCGCTCAGCGACGCGGAGAAAATGGGCGCTGCTAGTGGGGAGGTTAGAGATTTTTTGGGATAATAGCGCACTGCGTCGGTTAGGAGGCGGAAGAAATCTTCAATCACTATTTTTTATCAAATATAATGGTTAGGATACGTATGATAAATTTTAGCAAGGACAAATGCCATGCGATGTGGGGGAATATCTTACTATCGGGGACATGATTGGGAGGCAGGTCATTAAGAATTCTGAGGAAATGCACAACTTGTTGCTCGAAGAATTGGTATACGGCGTCACTAGTCGCTTGTTCGACATACTCAGCACCATCGGAGAATTCTCGAATGACTGCATCCGTGGCCCACAGGAAGCAACCTTCTTTGGAGGCTTCGAAACCTGCAGAGATGCTTTGTGCCAAACTTGGTAGAAGAGGTGTCATGGCGTTTCGGTAGGATATGATCATATGGCGCCAGCATCGGCATACTCGCTCCAGTATGGGAACGGACTTTGTAAAATTCAATACGATGGTATTTAAAACGGGAAGGATCTCTTCGCAGTATCTGACGCCGGGATTCTGAGTTCCGGGGCCGACATAGGGAGAAACGATTTGAATGAATATGGTGATCAGCTGGAGGTGATCTGTAGGGGGTGAAAATCAGTCGTACGTTATCATAGGAGTGAAAATTCACACGGCAAAACTTACCGGCAACCGCCTTCTGGCCAGCATCATCTTTAGCCTGGTTGGCGAGATTCATGATTCTATTCATAATCGGATCGCAGAATAATTTTAGAGTTTCATATATTTTGTCAACTGGCTGAACAGCAACTACTGCAGCCACACCCTCCGTAACTTCTTCCTGGCTCGACGGCTTCAGGTTGTCGAGGACCGATTCATAAAAGGAATGTAGCTGGGGGATGTGACCGCCAAGTAGTTTCTGGCAATCGGTGCCAAGGAACTTGAACGCGAGGGCGGCCGCCTGAACGACCTCCTGAGATTTGTGTTGGAAACCGGAAATAACATAGTTTAATTGGGCTTCGAGGGTTTCGGGGTGTTGAGCGGTCCATTCCGTGTACCGTCCAAGGGCCATGATGGCCTGGAACCGCACTTTCTCTTGATCGGGTATTTGGACGATGAGAGGGATGATTTGCGGTAATACCGAGCTCTCTTCGGGCTCAACCATCCGTCCCATCGCTCTCATGCTGAAGAGCGGCGCTTCTAGTTCTTGCCAATGTGGTACATGATCATGTGTAGCTTGCGATGCGTATTTAGCGACCCAGGCTTGGATCAAGCTATATGATTTCCCGAGGCATTCCGTAACGCCGATAACAGCACAGCAATCTTTAAGAACATCGCCCATAGCGTGACGGAACTCGCGGAATCTTTCTTCCTGCTCGCGATCTCCATCAAATAGGTCGGCCTGCTCGTCATCTGGAGAGGGGAATTCGAGATGTTTGATCATAATATCAACCAGCTTCGAGAATAAGTCTGCGAGCTCCGTTCTCGCTCCCATGTATCGTTCAAGCGTTAAGTATTGCTTAAGCTCGTACCAAAAGGCAAAGGTGATGGAAATGGCTTCCCGCTCCTTGTCGACAGTACAGCATTCTAGAACTGCTTCGACTAGACTTCTAAACTCGGTAGGCAAACGGGCAATCAGGACTACCCATGCTTCACCAGCTTCGGCAAATAGTCTGGTTAGTCCTCGGAGCGTTTCAGGGTCCTCTGCCTCCGCGGCCTCCCTAATTTTGGGTCTTAAGGCAATTATCCTTGGATACAGCTTTTGGATGATAGGCAATGCCTCATCAACTTCAAGGGTGTCCCTATAGATTGTACATATCGCATCCACAGCAGCTTCGAAAGACCGGTCATTAGAAAGGCCTTTGAAAATTGCGTCCAGAAGGGGAGAGGTAACGATTTGCGAAGAGGGAATTTCACGCATCCATGAGGTAATGCACTCCAGTAGTTGTGGGTTTGTTGCGGCAGACTCTGTTTAATTAAGATATTTAGTCAGCGGTTCGCGCGCAAAAAAGCGACGACATGGGGAAACGTGGTGGGTAGGAGGAGGAGAACAATGGGTCTTACCCGACGACTGCGCATATTGCACCAGGAGACTTAAAACTCGATCCGCGTTGTTCTCCAATAGTTCCGCTGTCCTTGTGGAAAGTTCCTCTTCCTAAGTGTTATGATGATGGATTAGATTCTAGACTCTGGCCGAAAGGGAGTGATGTCGTAGCTGAATAAGTTTTTGCTGCGCAATAAAGGCGGAGATTGGATGGATGGACATAGATGGTGACTCGGCCGCACATACAGTCAGGTTGATTTTGCGTCCTTCTGTAACCTCCTCGGGGAGAATTTTGAGGAATTCTAAAACACAATCTCCTGCCTCACTTCCCAGAGCTGAGCCAACCGTTGCAAGGACATCCTTCCACGCCGTCATCTGGATAGCCAGGCTGGCTAAACAAACGCACAGCTGGGTTCTTATAGGTTTTGGTCCTGAACTATAAGCCGCCAGGAGGGAGAGAATGGAGTCTCTCAGAGCCGGCACGGACTCTGCTGGTAGTTGATCTAGGTCATAAGTGATCTATTGGAAAAAATTATCGGTTAGTGGAGTTTGCGATGGTTGCGATCGATCCACGACAATGGCGCAGAGCGCAACGAGTAGCACTGGGATGTGCAGCACATGGTCTTACTTTTCCTTTTAGTGTGGTCGCCGCGAACAGCTTTGCTTCAACAGGTATCTCTGCGGACTGTAATAAGGCATGCGTGGCCGTCCAAGCTTCGACCTAGATATGTGGCGGGGTGGTGTCAGAACATGGCCAAGGTCGGTGTTTTACCCGAAAAGTAAAACTGGGAACGATGGTATTCTTACTGATTTTTGGAATTTCTCAAGGAACTCATGAGCATGTGTCTTTTCCGATCGAGGGACATTGCCTTGCATCGTAGCAACAGCTGCCAGGACAGGCGCAAAGGCCTGCCCCGCGCCGTTTCCTTTGGTTGCCATAGTGGGATGTGAAGATGTGGAGTGAGGAGCTGGGAGGGACGTAGAGCACCAATGTACAGTACACGTTGGATCAGGTCAGCCAGGCTGAGGGGATGGATAGCGACTAGGAAAACTCATGAATCAAACCAGCTCAAACCAGAAGTATCAAGGGCGCTGGATATTTCATATTAAACGGGGGTTGGACGGCTGTTGGCGAAAGTTGGAGTGGTGGTGGAAGCGGTTGTTTGCCGGAGGCAGAAAAAAAGAGTTTGGCGGGCGACAGAGACACCGCGAGCAGATTTTAGCTGCATGGCATCACAGCAGCCAACAGCCAACAACCGCCGTGGGAAGCTTTTCTCCAGCACAACCACCGCGCATTCTCCCTCTCCACGTCGCTTACACGGCTTATTTCCGATAATTTACTCACAACTCTGCTTAGACTAAATACTCTATCACTCCTCCATCGCTTGACGACATATCATATATCTAACGCTATATCCCCAACTTCCCCACGCGCAATGACCGGCAGAGGTGGAGGAGCAGGTCGCAAGACACTGCTGGCTCCAATCCATTTCATCTTCAAGCTCCTGCAGCAGCGATCGACGGTTTCAATATGGCTCTACGAACAGCTGGCGATCCGGATAGAAGGGAAGATTCGGGTTCGTTTTCTCCTTTGCCCTTTACTTACCCGTTGTGATATAATAACAGGTCGCAATTGATCAAAAGCTAACAATATACGTTCACGTTTTGTTAAAAAAGGGATTCGACGAGTTCATGAACCTGGTCGTCGATGACGCGGTCGAGGTTCGTTTGGCAACGAAAACAGAGGAGGAGAAGAGGAGACAACTTGGTATGATATGGCGTTACTTACTACCTACCTATCTGTTCAGGCGCTTGCTTCCCATATCCACAATGCTTACCTACCGCCCCAGGTCAAATTTTACTCAAAGGCGACAACGTTTCGTTAATTCAGTCCCTTCAATGAAATGGCAAAACGAGGGGGGGTGGAATTATACGGTGACTTTGGGACAAAAAGGCGTTAGGATATTTATTTACTGTTCTACCTGATATACAGACACAAAAAAAATAAATAAGAATAAGTCGAAGAAGATGGGGCATGGTTTTATAGGACCATTAAGAGAAACTAAGCGCTACAGTTTTTTTGCTAGCTGCTTGATGTGAGAATGCGCCCGTTTCCAACAATGAGGGCATCCACGGGACAGTCATGGTCGGCAACGGGTATCTTCTCTCCTGGGGGAAGAAGCTGCTCTGCTAGGGCCAAGGCGACTGAGACGTGCAAGAGTGGGGAAAAGCCATTAGCAAGCGAGTGATTGATATGGGCGACCATGAGTACTTTCTCAGATGTTTATTACATGTTGGGTTGGATGGTTTCCTTACCGAGATGTGGTTTCCGCATGCGTGCTTTACTTTCTT
This sequence comes from Blastomyces silverae, assembly GCA_001014755.1. NCBI lineage: Eukaryota > Fungi > Ascomycota > Eurotiomycetes > Onygenales > Ajellomycetaceae > Blastomyces > Blastomyces silverae. Next base: position 12,799 of record LDEV01003511.1, read on the forward strand.
CTCCTGCGCTTTGCCTATTATTTTTCAATCGATTGATGAAATGGTCATAATACCCTTTGCCGTGTCCCAGTCTTTGGAGTTGTTCGTCAAAGGCTAGTCCAGGCATAACAACCAAATCTAGTCCTGAACTGTCGTCACCGGCCACAGTTGATTCTGATTCTGCCTCTGTCATCGTGCTACCTGCTTGGGCCGTTTCTCCAGTAGGAATACCATACCCACCCAAACAATTCCTCCTACTGCCGATCGTATTCGCATCTAGTGTCGGGATACCCCATTTATCTGCTTGTAGTGATTCGTAGTCTTCCAGGGAGCGCAGCGCTAGCATTTCCATGACCGAGGAACGACCCTGGGTTGCGGTCGCGGCTGGGTCCGGTTGATAGAGATACGGGACATATACTTGCTTGCCTCTGCTGAAGGCATCACGGACAATAGCGGTGGTTGAGATTTCGCCAGAGGGCATTGAGAGATAGACGCTGAGTTTATTGGCTGCATGGTATTCAGGGAGTGCAAGTAGATTTCTCGTGACGATGGATGCTGATACATAATCATCAGGTAAATATCATGGCGATATGAACGGCACAGGATGGCGAGTGAGCGGGGGGGAGTTCTAACATTGCACGGCTACAGAGTCTTTGGATACTTCTGAAAGTATCTTCCGTAGCTTTCTCCGCAATTCTTTCTTGGCTGTTTGTAGAGTCGCCATTGTAGGATATTATAGTTATATATACACTCCGTATATTGGGGTGTTCGAGTAAGCTAACACGGTGGTTACCGAAATGTTTAATAATTAGAGCGGCTAAGGGGAAGAGGACAGCGGGGTGAGTGTGTTTGCAGGCCTTTTCACTTACAATATTTAATTCGTTATGAGTTTGACCGACTGTACAGTAGTTAACTTACCCGGTGGTAACAGTTGGAGATAGGATATTTAGCCGCAGAATACGAATCCGGCCTTGTCATTCCCGCTAACTAACTAACGAAGGGCACTAGGACGCCATTAGCCGCCGTTGAATGATGATCTTGGATGATATCAGCGTCGATTCAGCGACGGATACCCCTCTATAAATAGAGGGCTCTGGTCTCCACGGGTCTTTTCATAGATTTTGGAGACCATATGCCTGTTTCCGCTGACATGACTATACAACCATGAGGGATGGAAGAAAAGATACAATTTACACGAGCAGCTGCAGCTGCAGGATATATTCTGTTCTAAAATTCTAAAAAAAGGCGACCAAAGCGGATTTCATTGTCCAAATACCGGATGCGACACAGAGAGAGAGTTTACAGTGTTATTAGTTACTGGCCCGAGATTGCATACGTCAGCCTTTAGCTATTTATCCTGTACCTGTATTTGTATTTGTATTCCGTAACTATTCCGTGGTTACTGTAGAACTTGCCTCGACACATCTTTCGCACCGAACGACACCAGGCCATAAACCCAGTGGATTCTTCTTCTTCTTCGTCTGCTTCTATTTCCTTGTTTCTTTCATTCTTTCCTTCTTTCTCTCTTTCATTCTTTCTTTCGTTTTTCCCTTTCGTCGTCTCATCTCCCCTCCTCATGTCCCAACCCAGCGGGCGGCCACGGAAATCATGATGTTGGCTGCGTTGTCTCTCCTTCTCATCTCGTTCTCTTGCCTGCCCACTGTCGTCACCGCGCAAGGTCCGGTAGATCCGCAGTTAACGGGCACTTGGACGACCAAGTCAAAGAAGGTCTTGACGGGCAGAGTACGTACATGTACATTGCTAGCATAGATTGTGATTTCCTTTCCTTTTGCGGAAGCAAAACAGAAACAGAAAACAGAGCTGCCTGCTGACCATTTGCGGTGGTTGTTTGTTTGTTGAAACAAAAAAGGGATTCTACGATCCGGAAAAGGATAAATTGATAGAGCCGTCGCATACAGGAATCTCATATTCGTTCTCTGATGATGGGTTCTACGAAGAGGCATATTTCCGCGCAGTTTCTGATCGTTAGTCAACGCACCGCACCCTAGCCATGGACCTCCTATCGCCTCTAAATCTATATACCCCTTGGATGGAGCTGACATATGACTCTTCTACATCTAATTAGCTACCACGCCAGAATGTTCAAAAGGGATAATGCAATTTCAACACGGAACTTATAGAGTGGAACGTAATGGGTCTCTCATGCTGACCCCATTCAGCTCGGATGGTCGCCAATTGATCTCGAATCCTTGTGCTAGCAAAAGTGCGGAGTACTATCGATATATCCAACCAGAGCTGTTCCAGGTATGTAAATAACTAGATAAGAAAATCAATTTTCTTCTTAAAAAAATCGACTTGGCATAAATTGCGCTAACAATCAATCGACAGAGATACGAAGTCATACTTGATCCGTTTCACAAGATCCAACGCCTCAATCTATACCGATTTGACGGCTCGCCATTGATCCCCATGTATCTCGCTGTACGTCCGCCGCAGATGCTCCCGACACACACGCTAAATCCGACAGATAGCCCCGAGGGTGCTGCTACAGCGACATCGACAGCGGCTGGCGCACGAAAAGCTAAAGCGAAGAGATCCGAAGGCTTTGAAGAAACAGAAGGGGAGTTTACAGTCGCCCAACCGCCAATAAGCAAGAGCTCGTTCGTCAATAGGATAGGCTACTACCATTCAAGAATGGATGGGCTATCGAGCAGTGATAAACTGTGGTGGATAGGGGTAATCATGACATCTGTTGGCGGGGTCGCCCTGATCTATAAATGAGTGTATATCATGTTATACTTTTTTTCTTTTTGTGCGGTGCTGTACTCTTTTCTTCTCTTTTCTTCCGCGTTTTTTTCTTCCCTTCTCCTTTTTTTATGGATCCTAATGCTCATTTACCTTGTTCTTCGTCCCCTTCTGCTGCATTTACATTTATTAATGGGGCTAGTCTGTTGAGGGACTGTCTTGGGATAGACTGGGCGTTAAGGAGGGAGCAAGATGGTATACCAATAAGTGTTTAAAATCTATGATATGATCAGGCTGGTCGTCCAGCTTTTGTACTGGCAGGCCTGTAGAGTCCTCCCCCTTACTGCTTTCTCATGCGAAATGATACTCCATGTTGAGTATATCGATTTGTGCTGTTATTTCACTCTCCCTAAAGCCCGCCGTAGCCCGTTGCTGAACAATTCGAAAAATTGGCCCAGTATCAATTGATTCATTCACCTCTCATAAATTATCCCGAGCCATGACGGTACTCGTTCATTTTCTCCTACTAGGGAAGGGCTAGAAATGTAATTCCAAGGGGGAAACGGGGAAATCTTCCGTTCTATTTCATCATAGCAGATAGTGTACAGCGTACAGCGGGGCGGACGGACAATTTCCATCTCGGAGAAATCGATGTGCTAGCTAGCTATAACTGAAATGTACACCCGGCGGACAATATCACCTTATCCCAGGTAAAGAAGCTGACCCCGTACGCCCCTCCCCCCCGTCCCCCCGTTTCACGAATCATATTGTACACCCATATCCGCGCCCCAATAACCCACTCCCCTGAGGGGGGTAAAGGAAAGGAGTGGAGAAGAAAGGAAAGCAAAGAAGACAAAGAATGACAACCAAACGCCTGTAATTTTCCGCATACATAGTGGTGATACACACACGCAATTCCCCTAAAATCTTCCCCCTACTCTCTAGGATATCAACTCCCTCGCAATCTTTGAGATCTCCCCTACATGTACTGGTTTCCCTTCCAACAAACCCCCGGGTCTCACCAGCGTCTTTATGACAGTCCCTATAACAACCAGTTTCCCAGATTTTTTCATATCCTCAATAGTTCTCGAGACGGCAGCTCGGACCTCCTCATTGCTTATCATTTCCACCATGCCGGCGTATCCCTCCAGAACTTCTATTTCTTTATTCGCGTTCTCGACCAAGTCTGCTCGGTCCGCCGCTAGGTATTCACCCTTGGCACCCAGTAGCGCATTGGTGCGCTTATTTAATAGCTTTAGGAGCTGGATGTCGGTTTTTATGGGCGAGGATGTCTTTGCGGCGTTGTTCGTTTCTGATATTATGGCACGGAGGACGTTGAGTCTATTTATATAAAGATTGCCGAATGCGGGCTTGTTAAAAACATGTGATCGCAGGGAGAACTGGCGGGTGGGGTTTAAGCTATTTACTATTTACGTACCTGGCGGTGTCCTTCGCCCTCATGGCATCCTTCAGGTCTGATTTTATCTTAAAGAGCAAGGGCGGTGCTGTTGGGGCAGCTGTAGAGTTATGTCGGACGACGACGCCTCGAAGGCATTGCTGAGGACGGGGTCTGAGCAATCGGAACATTGTGAGAGAAAAAGGACTAGATTTACGAAGGGAGATATGTAGAGGAGTCAGATATGCTATGCTGTAACGAGAATGCCGGTGTTTCTACTGTGCAATTGGTGAAAATAGCTGAAACAACGACAGCATTATAACCGTGTACAGCGTAAATAAATTTAAATCGCGGATGGCTGGTTGTTGGTCCGTGCACCCGCTGCCTCTTTTTTTGTGTTTTGACGGAGCTCGGCGAAGGCTGGCTTGTGTTGAATCTCTACTTTTCGGCGTCTCTCCACGCTGCTGTCCCTACACGTCTCCCCCAAGGTGACCAGCCATTGATCTATCTAAATATCTTGTATTACTGCTGCCGTTATTCTGCCTTATCCGCGGTGACGCATCCACGGGTGCGCGACTTTTCACCAGAGCAGGGCGTGCGTTTTACCAGCTTCATGCGCCCACGCATGTTGAAACGATGACCTTTCAACCTCTTACTCCTCAAAGACCTCTACCAGGCACCTATTTTCAGACCCCAGCTCCGCCTAATTTCAATGGACCTCTTTTCCAGTCCTCTGCCTTGCCTGGTGTCGGAGGCCAACCTGCGACTGCCGCCGCACCTCCGCCCCAACCCCTTCGTGCAAGACTCCCTGTGACGGCGGCCAAGAGCAGAGCGGAAACCCTGAACCCACGACAACGAGCTGCGCGGACCATAGATGAGGCTTTGGCGCAGGAGTCACGATACCCAGATCTAGACAGTTATTTATCCCGTATGTACAGGCAAAAAACACCTAAATGGCATGGTTCAGAAGTCTAATCTTAGAGGATGTATATAGAGGGTTTTTCCTCCGATTATGATATTCCCACGTCGGCGTCCTGGGCGCCATTTCAAAAAGTTAAGATGTACAATATACCCGACCAAATATTCGATCAATACAATCGAGCACAGGTATCGACAAGCATGGGGCTTTTTGCGGAGCTGAACCATGCTTGGGTTACAATTGACAATGCCCTATATCTCTGGAATTACACCCATCCAAACCCGCAGTTGGTGGGATTTGAGAGCCAGCCAAATAGTATCAACGCTGTTAAGCTAGCCCGCCCTCGGGCAGGCGTTTTCCTCCCGTCAATCTCACACATCCTTGTTATCTCTACCACTGCGGATGTGTTGTTATTGGGGTTGGGATGTGAGACTTCTGCTTCAGGAACAAAGACAGTGACGCTCTATCAAACTGGAATGGCAGCGTCGATTCGAGGGTTGGACATCAATGTTATCGCATCATCGAACTCTACTGGGAGGATATTTTTTGCGGGGTCGGCCGACAACGACGTTTATGAGCTCACGTATCAACAGGAAGAGAGATGGTTCCAGGGCCGGTGCGGGAAAGTGAACCATACGAGCAAGAGTTTTGCTGCTTTCACCCCGTCGATTATTCTCAGCCATAAACCGATGGAGTTTGTTGAGCAAATGGTAGTTGATGATAGCCGAAACCTGTTATACACGCTTTCTTCCAACTCGTCAATCCGTGTATTTCACCTGAAGCCCGATGGAACTATCAATCTCACCATTACAAAGCATGCTATCGACATCTACTCAAACATTGGCCATATTATTAGCTCCAACGAAACACTCAACCCCAGGATCAAAATAGTTTCCATCAGCCCTATCCCAGCTGCGGAGGCTTCTAGATATCATTTGATGGCAGTAACCGCTACTGGCTATAGAATATATCTCAGCGCTACCGGGTCATATAGCTGGTCTGCAACTCCAACTGCGACCAATGCTCCGACCAGCATGCAAGCTCACCATGTGAAGACACCACCTTCTGACATCCCTGCAGGCCAATTACCCCAAGGGCCTATTGTTGCTGGATCGCCATATCAGACCTCATTCGGAGCCAAACTCGCCATTCACTCGCTTGACCCCACTAGATCCGCCCAACGATTCCCCCCTGGCTACTTTTTCTGTTTTACGTCAAGAGACCCCACGAATAGAGCAGACACCCTTTTTATCTCAACTCCCGACTCCGGCCGCCTTGCGCGGCCCCAAGAGAGCGCACTCCCGATTAAACCTGGCGAAACCGCGATGTGGCTAACGCTTGGCAGTCGAGCAGAAGACATTGGGCTATGTACACCAGAATTCGCTACGCAGCCACGAGGAGGTTTTGGAAATGAGCTCGCCGTTCAATTCGACAAGCCTACAGCGGAAATTGCCGTGTTGACCAATACTGGTGTTCACGTTATTCGCAGGCGGCGAATAGTAGATGTCTTTGCTTCGCTAATACGGAACGCTGGTGGAGAAGAGGGCCTTGAGACTCAGGTAAAAACACTGATACGACTGTACGGTCGCAGTGAGACGCTGGCGACCGCTTTAGCAGTCGCCTGTGGTCAGGGGGTGGAACTGTCTGCGGATTCTCGTCTTTCGAAGATAAATGACCCTGACGTTCTTGAATTTGCGCGAAAGGTGTTTATTGAGTTTGGTGGGAAGCCGACCTTTAATGAGAATGCAGTAGCCGACAACTCCACTCTCGCGATCGACGCTGTCATCCCCTCGCCACGCCATGCTGGTATTGCCCTCTATACCTCACGTCTCTTGAGATCCATCTGGAAAACAGTAATTGCCAAGCAAAATCGGACCCCAGCGGGAGGCGTCACCATTTCTCCATCCATCGATATTTCAAAATTGCATTCAATTCAGAGAGATCTGTCTGCCCTGCAGGATTTCTTCCGGACAAACAAGTCCTTCATCGAGGGATTGAGTGGACCGGAAGCTCTCTCACGAGCTGTTACTAAGCAGGACGAGATTGCGCTGCAAGGCGAGCACCGTGCTTTGCATGCTATGGTTCAACTCGTTTCTGATACCATCGAAGGTATCTCCTTTGTTCTGGTCCTGTTCGATGAACGGGTTGACGAAATCGTCGCTTTATTACCCGAGGAAACGAAGCAGCGCTTTTTAACTCTCACATTTGAAGAGTTATTCAGTAGCAACAAGGGCCATGATGTTGCGAAAGAGCTTGTCAAGTCTATCGTGAATCGGAATATTACTAAAGGCTCTAACGTTGAGACGGTTGCGGAAGCTCTGCGGCGAAGATGTGGCACTTTCTGCAGCGCAGAAGATGTCGTTATTTTCAAAGCTCAGGAGCAACTGAAAAGAGCGACTGAAGCCGGGGGAAACTCTGAATTGGGCCGCAATTTGCTTAATGAGAGTTTAATCCTCTTCCGCCAAGTTTCCGAGAATCTGTCCATGGACTATCTCCAGTCTGCGGTGGAGCAATATATCCAGAACCAATTCTTTGCCGGTATGTAAATTGACCGGCCTTTCACTAAAGGATCGAAGATCTGATTTTATGTTTTTATAGGTGCAATACAACTGTGCCTGAGCGTTGCTGCCCATTCTGACAAGGCAAACCGTGCGCTTTCTTGGATTATGGATGGTCGGCCACCAGAGGTATTTCCCCAATACTATTCGTAAGTTTGCTTTTATCTAACGTTGATATGACATAGGATCCCCGACAGGTTAGTTACGAAGTGCGACAACAGTGCTATGACCTGATATACAGAATTATACTCGCGGTCGACGAACTTTCGAGTCAAGATCCCGGTTTCGTGGATGGGCAGTACACTGTTGTGGCACGAAGAAAGAATGAAGCTTATGATGTGATCTCAAAATGCGAGGATGAGGTGTTTCTCACTAGTTTGTATGATTGGTACTTGGAGCGAGGTTGGAGCGAACGACTTCTTGAAGTCCAGACCCCTTTCGTCGTGACCTATCTTCAAAGAAAGTCACTTGAAGACATATCACATGCGGATCTACTATGGAGGTATTATGGACAGTCAAATCGATTTTATGATGCTGCATCCGTTCAACTAAAGCTTGCCCAGAGCTCATTCTCACTCCCACTAAGTCGACGGATTGAGTATCTCGGCCAAGCTAGGGCAAATGCATCAGTTTTTACACCGAACGTATCACGAGCGTCGAGGCAAAGGCTACATCAAGAGATTTCGACCTTAATTGATGTGGCCAATGTGCAAGATGACCTTCTACAGAGGCTCAAGGAGGAGACTAGGATTGAAGCAGATCGTAAAGCTACCGTCCTGCAAGAGGTGAACGGCGAGATAATGGAACTCAATAAGGTATGGTTTAACCCCACCAAACCCCGGACCTAACAATTGTGAGGTTGCTAACACATATCGTCCATTCCAGCTTTATAACATGTATGCCGATCCCGGCGGTTACTACGATATCTGTCTACAAATCATGCATCTCGCCAACTATCGCAATGCCTCTGACATCAAGGCATGTTGGCATAACCTAATCCAAGAAGTCCACGAGGAGGCGTCAGCAAAAGGCGCACCCCTCCCCTACGAAGCCGTCATCGAAAAGATCCGAGGCCTCTCCGGCCGCCTCAGGATGTCAGACACTACCTTCCCAGTCCACCTGCTACTACCAATGCTCGAGCGCTACGTACTCGAACAGCAGCTTGGCGTTGGCCCAGACAGCTGGATCGTAGACCTCTTTCTCGATCTGCAAGTTTCTCACGAACTCATCTACACTGTTCTCGAATCGCTATTCTACAATGACGAAGTGCCTTTCCATGGCAAGAACAGACGGTATATCGGACGCGATATGCTATACCTGATTGCCCGCTGGTTCCAGGAGTCATTGCGCGTTGGAACAGGCGCGTTTGGCAGCGATGCCTTTGCTACCCGCGTATCAGAGATGTTGCTGCTGTTGCAGCAGAGCGGGTTGGATGACGAGTCGGTCCAGGTATGTCGCGATTTGCGGGTTAAGATTGAGCGATCTTTGTAGTGGCCCCATGCGCCTGGGTGGATGGCATACGATTCTGTGTCGCGGCAGTGTGGCACGCCGACTACGTGCAGTATATAATCACAGAGGTGGAAAACGAGGTTCCAACGTTCAAAGCGGGTTGTATCATGATGGTGTCTGATGTATAACATTTTCGATACCAGATCGGAGACATGTCAGTATCAGCGGCGTTAACAATCTAAAATTTGACTGCATTCTTTATCCTTTCATCATCTACACCGTTATGTAGTTAACTTTGGTTCTCTTCGTCTTGGTTGTTAGTTTTCTTCCCCCCTATTTTTCTTCCTGTGTCTTTCAAATGCCCTTTCCTTTATCTCGATATTGTTTATTTCATGTTCCTTATTTCGCCCCCTCTTCTCTCACATCCTGTCTTTGTTTTCAATTCGAGGCGTTAACTTTTTTCTCACCTGATTTATTTGTTTCTCCCTTTTTTTCTTCTAAATCCTTTGAACAAAGTAGATACAAGCGAATGATAGAGTTTTTGGGGAAACGGGGGGCAACGCAAGGAAAGGGAGGATCTACAAGAAGAAAATGACGCAAGGAAATGAAACGAATCAATTAAATCATATCTATAAAAAATATATATAATGTGATTGGATGCCCTATAACGTCTATTAATAGGAGACATTGCATATCGCGTACATTCAACCACGGCGCGTGTATTGTTGGGTGGAAGTGGAAGTTATGGAGCTGGTGCGATCATATCATGGTGCAGCAAAAAAAGCCCAACATATCCCTCCCACACCCGCATGCGCCGACCGCAGCTCCCCATTTCCCCGTAAATATAATATATACGTCCGTGCCATCACTAACGTGTTGTAATTGTTTGGGGTGGGATTTGGTGTTTCGTTTTGCGTTGCACGGTTGTAGCGACCACCATGTTGACCACGAGTCCTTATGGTTATTCACGAACAGCTCAATTTTTTGGAAGACTTGGTAGGTGTTCATCAGTTGAAGTGTATGAATGTGCGAAGCTGACAAGCAACTGTTGGAAGATATAACCCCCCCCCCCCCCCC
>LDEV01003511.1:23036-42889 GCA_001014755.1 Blastomyces silverae
ACAGCTGCCTGGCTATATCGGAGCGATTGGAGCTTTTCGGCACAAGAGACAGCGATTGTTGTTCTGTTGGTTTCTTGTGATATTCGGCGATATCACACAGGCGGCCAAGCTACGACCGGATGCTACTTCCATTTACACCCATGTACATGTATAGTACATATGCCGATATAATAATGCGAATTCTAAGGTACACGCACATCACCGCCGCTCAGTCTGCTCCTGCGGGTGAATCGGCAAGGGGTCGTCGTCCGGCTCCTTTGTGGCTCTCGACGTCGAAAACTCGACGACTTTGTGTATCTTTCCTGTCGGGACCATTTCCAAATCCTCCGCAGTTCCCTCACAGGTATTTATCGACTGGTCACCCTCACCGTCCCTTGATGCCCAGATAATTTCCTCAGACGATGACCGGCCCATTATGACGTCAGTCCTTAATATAGAGGAACTAATCTTTCCGTGGCCGGAGGATTTATGTAGGCGATTCTGATGAGTTTTCCGTTTTGGTCCTGTGCCAATGGAACACGTGAAATTCTCATCACCGCTTCCGTGGATTCGTCCTCGGGGAGATGGCGAAGGTGGATTGGTGCATCTGGAGTCGAAAAGGATCTTGTATTTCATCAGCAGTGGCTTCAGCGTCACAGCCGATACGGCTATGATGCTGACCCCTACCTCGACAGCGGACCAGATCACCAATTCGGAGTTGGTGAAAAGGAAGTTTACCGCATCATACGCATTGTGGAGATATGCAAGTCTAGCTATCGTGGCAACGCTCGCTCTGTAGTGATTCGTTAGAATACTGCGCATCTTCTAGGAATATAGTCAGAAGCTTACACTGCTCCAAAACCAAGTAGCAAGCTGGCGGATACCTTAGTGCGGTGGCTCAAATTTAATTTCCGTAACATCAAGGAAGGGACAATTGCAAGCGTCATATCACCCACGCAAATAATTGAACCGTGTGCGTAGCTTCCGGAAATGACTGCGCGATATTGCCGGCATGTTCCTTCGTGAGGGGGTCTTTGGAGCTGCTCCCACAGAAAGTTGACCGGCGAGCAAGTGAACAGGCTGAAGAACCAGTAGAAAGTTGTAAAGATGGTCGTAATTGCACCGACCGCATATATCGTGTAGACATAAGCTCGTCCAATGACAACTACTCGTAATAAGGATAAACAGAACGAGATTTTCACCAGCCCTGAAGCCATGATATAAAAAAGATTGGCAGTAAAGAAACCCTACGTCAGATGTTAACGATGTCATCCCCATGAATGCTGTGCCGTCTTGAGGTTTGTATATCTGACCTTGAATGCATTCATGGTCTTCTGGACAGATTCCATCTCTGTGTTGTGTTTGCCTAGCCCTTGGGTCGCTGAATAAATGAGCGAGCCAACAAACAGGGAGAACGCCAACTGAGGAATCACAGGTGGATAATTAGCTATGCACAAGGGCGACAAAGCTATCTGCTTCCGTCGATGGACGTAGTGTATATAGTTATATGTATCGGCGCGCCGGATGCTGTCCAACTTACCATAGCTAAGACCGCGATGAAGTCGTCAGCACCCCAACGGGTCATGGTTAGCCGCACGTAGCAGCGGAATCCGATGATTATCCATGACAGGGCCACAAAAGTAGATGCAGTGACAATGATGGCCTGGCTTTTGTCCTCCATATCGGCGGCTATCAAGCCCACAGGAGGAAATAGGCTAGAGGGAGCCGCTGCTGAGGCGAGCAAAAAAAAAGATGAGAAACCAAAAACAATTTGATCCTCTCCAGGCCGGGGTAAATAATGATCAAGGGCATCAGTCCGCTGTTATGCCATCCTTGCCCGTCTCGTGGGATTCTGTGGGCCGCGATATCGAACCCTCAGACCCCTTGAATCCTAATACGCCAACAAGTCCTCAACCATGCCCGCGGGATAGACTTCGGCGGAGGACGTTTGGTGCGAACTCAATCTCATCAGCTTGGGAGCGAGCGTCCCATGGATATTTTTTAGCGCGAATCTTCGTCGCTGCAGCCATCTGAATGTTTCATTGCCGCTGATCAGAGAGCATCGATTGGCCAATTATGAGCGGCGATGTCTTGCTTGCGGGCTAAAGACGCGCGCCGTCATGACAAGCGCCTCGGCACGTTCCTACTCTTCCCACAACGGGAATGATGGTTGGTGATCCGATGGTTAGCGCCTATAATACGGGGTTAGGAAGACTAGTTGCCAGTAGTAGTTGGCGCACTTCACGCCTCGAACCTCGAAGGAATCAGGTCAAGCCGAGAATGGAAGGAGGTTGAAAGCCACAAAACAACTTTCTGTCCAAGTTCTGTGCTGGCTAGTGGCGTTGAAAAACAGAGTCCCAAGTACGGAGTACTGAGGAATCCAGAGTCTGTAATCCGTGCAGAGTAGTACTCCGTACAGAGGAGCAGTTCCAACAACCACCTCAAATGAACCTGACAGCAAGTTAGTATTAACCAATGCGGGCGGGAAACGGAGTAGCTTCATCGGCAGCTATGAGCCAGCATTCTCTCGGGAATCATTAGGTTCTCCCGGACAAACCCAGTTTTAGTTCAAGGCTTCTGGTCCATCGACTCGGCTTGGCTGGAGAAAGTGGGACCTGTTTCCCGCTCGTTTAGATTTTACAAAATCCTCCATATTATTTCGATCACTTTCACCCCTTCAAAGTTCGTCAAGCCTGGTGAACTGACAGCTCCGTCTGCGTTACTTCCCCGGTGTACATCTGTAGAGAAACAGTTTACTCCCGTTTGATTCATATTATGGGTGGGTTTCCCTTCTAGGTCGTCATTTGCATCATTACAGAGGCCAGAGGCCGGCATTCATTCAACCTTAAGAAACAAATTCAGCTGGTCGTTCCGCATCGTGCTGTCCCTTGGAAATGTCGCGGAGGTGCATCCGTACAGAGGCCAGTAGATCGTCGACACAGTAAGGAGTCGAACCCCGCAACGTAAAACTTGGTATCGTACATACATGGCTGGTCCAGCCCTCCTATCGCCTTGTGAGGGCCTTTTGCTTGACCTTGCCCTGCTCAAGCCCATAAGGGTCAGTGCGGCCAAAGCTCAGCAAGGTACATGAAGGCCCATAAAAATGCCACCCTCCGCCTTTTTCAAAGCTCGATAGCCACTAGGATGAACGAGACGAAGTATCGGACCAGGACTCTCGTGCCCTGACCCCCCTGGGCCAAATCTGGAGCCGGGACAGCTGAGGAGCGGTTTAAACCCGTTCTCGCTGGTTTCGCAAAATGTTGTTTCGTTCCAGCATCGCTTTTTGAGGCATGGTTCCAGCACTAGGATGAGCATGATACTAACATACTCCGCAATGCTAAACTTGATGAAACCTTAATGCCGAGATGCCAAATCTATGTAGCCAAACGTATAAAGCGAAAGGCTAAATTTGTGTCCAAGGGAGTCATGAAAATGTTTGACTCGCTGCAGCTTCTCCCATCATTATTATTTCTCCAGAACTGGCAGCGAGTGCCACGGCCGGCAAAGAGGTTCTCCCTTGCCATTTACATACCGAACGATCGCCATCTCGCCTCGTATGTCATGAGAGCTGGGGGTTGGGGTTCCGTCAAACTCTCTTCCTGACGGATGCCACCCGATAGGAGGAGTTTGGACTCAAAGATGAACTCTGGAACTGATAAGTTACCCACTCTTTTGGCGTGGTGGAGAAGACAGATCGCTCGTGCCAAAGAAGTCGCATTATTCAGAATGTGAAAGACTCAACCATCCAACAACATTCTTTTAAAGGTAATGTCTTCTTTTCTAGCCAAATTGTCAGTGTTCAACGGTTATTATTACTATTAAATATGCGTGATTTTGGGCAAAAGACCTCCACAGAGTACCTCAATATCTAGAGCAGGAACGAAGCTCTATCTCCTTGCCTGGCGGCTAGGGCCTCCTTCTGCCAGCCTTTGTTCCTAGCAGTCACTGCCGTTGCTGGGCCATGCATTATTGGCCTGTGGGTCTGGGAGTGAGTATCGTCTGCGATGTTGGAAGGGGCCATTTTGGGCGCATGCTGTACATGATTCATTGACATAGCAATGTCCTTCAACCCTAATACCTCAACTGCACGCATAAAGCTGATTCACGACATTGGGTCTCGCACACATTCCTATACTTTGTCAGACAACTCAATTGTGCCCTATTTGCCCATGTGGCTTGGAAGTTTCACCTACCAGGCATCCAACTTTCAAGTGTGCTGGAGCCGACGGACCCAGTCTCCGCCAAACCAGGGTGAATTAGAGACGGTGTCTTTCCTAAAATCATCTTCTCTTTGTATTTCCTTTTATACGGGGTACTATTGGTCACTTGCAGATATACCTCAAGGCTTGATTGACTACCCGCTGCTGATGATATGCTGCTTTTGTTTTCTCAGCTTCTAAATAGAGCCGAATAGGTTGGGATAATCAATGGACGATAGGATCACAAGCTGATCGCTCGACCATGGCGGTATCAATTTATCCAGAGGTGATATTATGAATTAGTCGAAGGGGAAGCGGGAGCTCTCTGTTCCAATGAAGAAGAGCGAGGTGTCTCTCGAAGTCTGTGAATGGAGTCTTCCGTCAGTATATATCAATGAAGGTGCCTGAGTCATAGAGATTATGGATGCATCTTATCATTTTTCTGTTTCTGTACACGAAGCATAGCAGTATTCGAGACTGGGCCGGGAAATCACAGACCCTCTCTATTTGTTTTATTTAGCTCCTTGAATTCAGACGAGTACTCTTCGCGATCTGTTATGAATTGATCCCCATCAAACCTAGCCACAGGGGGCAAAGACACTCTTGATTCTATCAAACCCAGCCTTGTTCGGAACAGAACGACCTTCCTTTGTAATAATGCGACTGCCTGTGAGACTGAAGATAATTGTGCTGAGGAGCACACAGCCAATTCCCAGTGCACAAGATTCTATTCCCAGGGTGTCCTGATAGTGCATACGCGGAACGCTATTTGATGAGTCTTCATTTCTCTTGGGTGATTTGATGAACCTGCCGATATGGGCAATGATATAAACCTGGGAAATAGTTAGCCAGCAAAGCTTAATGGTCCCGAGTAGAAAAAGAAAAATAGTATAATGCCTGTCTATACTAATCATGGTCCGGGAATGCATGCCCAGCTGAGCCTCCGGCATTTCATCGTCACATTGCAGTGGTAGCGGAGGTGCTTCTTATGTATACTGGTTTAATAATATCGCAATTTATATTTTTTCTAAGACCAGCATACTTCATGTACAGCCAATGGGTATAAATTATTAAACTTGATGTTCAATCTTCAATTCGCTGTTTGTTGTTGATACGGTGACATATGCGTCAATAGGCGCCAAGCCAGTTGCGGAGATTGATTAGGGCTCAACCCCATTTTAGCGCCAACGCTAGACCCTCGGAACCAATCTCGTGCGCCCGCATAATCTTATCTGATCGATCAGATAACAAATCTCGGCGCCTATCGCCTATCCCGATTCGGCGGTGGCAAAGGCCCGCAGCCACGGTGGAAATAACAAACTCCGCAGAAGCTGCCGTTGCAGCATTTCTCAAACCTTGCGTCACCAAACTGACTCAGACAACAGAGTTTCCCCCCACAGTGCCCAGGCGCCCTTTATATTTCCCGCCCCCTTTTCACAGCGAGGATGGCCCAGTTCACATTGACCTTCCTAGACCGATGACCTGAGTGAGCCGTGGCTCAACCACCATTCTGCTTGCTAACACAAGCCTCGCCCACAAATCATGCACCATGAGCCGAGCAGCAGCGTTTGATTGGCCTCGAGGGACACTTTTGCTCCTCCACAAGGTACGCGGGCCGCCCATACTTGTTCTAATGCCAATTCTGATGCTAATATCACCTTGTTTTCACGTCCACAGTATGAGCGAATCGGCGTCCCTACCTGCTCCTGCTATCCCCCTATTAAAAAACGGTGTTTCTCGGCCCCGCAAGGACGTTTCTCGTCCACATCCTCGGTCCGGCGGCAGGATGGTGTTACGTCCTTAGAACCAAATGAATATCAGAAACAGTTGGGCCGCACCGCGAAAGAGAAGCTAGCGGATAAAGTATGCATTGCCATCGCCATTGCTAATGTCCATGGGGAAAAATGATCCATTGACAGTATTTCTTTCTTGGGGCAGGATTTCTTTTTCAGTCTGCTAAGCTCTGCGTCGACGAAACGAGAGGCTAAATCATATCTCTCCCGCTTCAAAGCTGAAAAATCAGCGTCTGCGAAACGCTTACCAGAACAGCGAGGTGTGGACTATGTCTCTACCAATTTTGTTCAGTCAGGGGTGAATTTAGGAGGAGGGGTGTTTGGCATGGCAAGAGCAGTGGACAATCATCCGGTTTTTCGACAGGAAGCTACACCGGAATCATCACCGCCAATGACAGCGGCGTCAGAGGAACGGCTGCACATCGCTCTAGTTAAAATTCGTGAGCCCCAATTACTAAACGACCAGACGCTTGGAGAGGTTGGGCGGACATTGTCACAACTTTCCTTACTTGGAATGGGCTGCTGCGTCGTAATTGACCCCGGCTTACCACAAAGCGACCCATCCTGGAGAAGCCGGTCAATTGAGCAGGCCGATCGTATGCTAGCGGCGATTGACGCAAATAATGACTTGGACTCTCGACGACTAGACGATGTGATACGCCTAGCGCCTTCTTCTAAACATGCGCTTTCAGTACCGTCAAGGGAGTTGATTCTTTCCCCTCTGCGTCGAGGAAGAATTGTAGTGATTCCGCCCATTGGCTACACTGAAGATACTCTTCGAGCGGTACCCGTTCTTGCAGATGACGTTGTATTGGCATTAACCAAGGAATTTACGGGATTGAGTATCAGAGCGCGCCCCGATGACAATCCTCATGAACTGGCTCGGAGGATTTCTAAGCTCCAAGAAGAAGTCTCTATCGATAGGCTTATTATTTTGGATCCTGCTGGGGGTATACCGTCCCTCAAAAGACCTTCTAAATCGCACGTTTTCGTGAACTTGGAGCAGGAATTTGAGGAGATTAGGAACGAGCTACAAGAAGGAATGGTAGCGGATAATTCCCTAGCTACGGATGGTAAAAATGGAGGTCGGCGGCAAGTATCGCCGCTGGCGAGATCTAATCCATTTTCAACATTCGTAGAGAGGGAAATTGTGTCGTTACCTCGTAAGCAAGAGGCTACCGTCAGTGATCGACCTAATATTCGCACTGCTGACCTTGAGACGCATCTCGACAATTTAAAACTTCTACATAGCGCGCTTACATACCTCCCGCCATCATCGTCCGGCATTATCACAACCCCCCAAGATGCAGCGAATTCAGCAAGCTCATCCCGAGACCCATCACAGTTATCCACAGTTGCGACCCGACGGCAGCGGAACCCCTTGATCCACAACCTGCTAACAGATAAACCCAGCCACTCCGCTTCCCTGCCAGCGGGAAGGTTAGGCGCCAATAACGGCTCTTCATCCTACCATACCACCCCGGTGACGCATTCGACGTTTGTTAAAAGGGGGATGCCCCTGACACTGTTTCCCGACCCACGAGTGCACATCTGGAAACCTCCAATAAACGGAGAACCCCAGATGACACTTAATGATCCGCATATTGACCTACCTCGCCTCGTCCAACTAATCGAGGACTCCTTCAATAGAAAACTTGACGTCCAGCACTACCTCAACCGCGTCAGCGATCGGCTGGCTGGTCTCATTATTGCGGGCGAGTACGAGGGCGGGGCTGTTTTAACATGGGAACTGCCTCCAGGTGTACCCAACGACGGAAGTGAGGAGAGTCGATCACGAATGGTTCCCTATCTTGATAAATTCGCCGTTCTAAAACGGAGTCAGGGGGCGGGCGGTGTGGCGGACATTGTATTTAACGCAATGGTTCGAACATGCTTGCCCAAGGGCGTATGCTGGCGGAGCCGTCGTGATAATCCAGTGAATAAGTGGTATTTCGAGCGGGCTAGGGGGACATGGAAACTTCCCGAGTCGAATTGGACCATGTTCTGGACAACTGATGGGGTGCCGGAGAACGATAGGATATTTAGAGATTATGAGGGTATTTGTCGGGGGATTGAGCCTAGCTGGGCTGACAATAAACATGTGGTTGATTAAATATATTTACATGTTCTTTTGCGGATGTCTTTTGTTTTTTTTTTGAATCGCATTTCTGGGGGATGTAATTTTGGCGACTACATGCCGTGATTATAGATGGAAACCTAGTTATATACCCTTCTGTACTCTTGTTCGGGATAGTGGTTAGCAGTGGTCTATATATCATTCCGAATATCGTCTCCATAGCAGTAATCCCCCTGGATTGCACTTTTAGGGGCATATATATACATATTGTTTTGATCAGTAGCAAAGCCAGTATGAATAAATATATCAGAACTCCCGCCATCAGCAAAATTGCCTTTTCGGGCAAGCCTGGATCTGCCCCGGTGCACGGACCAACCGCATCTTCCAAGTCCGCCGCAAACAATCTCAACAACGACATTTGGGAACAACCAGAAGAACATCACTGGATGGAGAGACTGAACTTGTCTCCGCGAATATGAGACACAGCCTCCACCATGCCAATATGTATCGAATGCTGCTGCCCCGTCTCACATCTCTACACCTCCTACAGCAAGGCCGATGACCGCTCACTCGGCAGAGGCGTGCGATTGACCCAGTGCCCGCGCTGCAAACGGTTTGCAGACAAGTATGTCGAGCACGATTTTGTGGTGCTTTTCATTGACCTGGTCTTGATAAAACCTCAGGTAAATATATTCCCGGTGTTGCGATGTTTGCGCTGTTGCGACACTGGACTGACTGAATTTACTTTTGACTCCCTAGGTGTATCGTCATCTGCTCTTCAACCGCCTTGGAAGATCCGACAATAAGTTCGATGTATGCCACACTATATATATCCCTTCCTGTCCCACAGTTTTTCCCCGTTTCGCATTATTTTTCTCTGTTGAATGTATAATAATCTTCTCCTCTAGCGCTCTATTATACGCCTCGGAACGTTAATATTGCTCTTTGATGTCTATCTGTCCTGGGCACGAGTCGAGAAGTCCGACGCACTCTCCGCATCCCCCCTCTCCACAGCTCCCATCATCGTCCAGTATATATTCTTCCTTACGCTAAACACGCTCGCAACGATTGCACACCATGTTACTGTTCGTCTCCTTGCTTCGTTTCTCGTCCCACGTCCACAGCCCACCAACACTACGCTCAATGACGGCAATAATGGAGACGTAATCCCACCCAGCCCTTCTGTCACTTCTGCGCCTTTGCAATCTCAACCTCAGAACCAAGTACATACCGCCAGCGCGGCATCTAACAATGGAGCTGTTCCTCCTCCGCCCTCCTCCAATCAACCTAATCATAACTCCACAAATAACCTCCCTGCACCACCACCTCTCATCCGCCGAATGTCTGCATCACCCCTCCAGATCGATCCCATGCCTCCTCCTTGCCCCGCTAGTCCAAATTCCATAAGCACTGCGCTTCTCGTCAGCAGCTGTACAAAGCTCTTCCCAATCCTGCTCGTGATCTGGAGTCCGGAAACCCACGACCCCAACCGCAACGGTGCCGGTAGCACACCATCTTCTACGTTGGGCACAGCGACAGGAATGCTAGCGAACTTATTGACATCCACAGTCACGAAGTACATCTCGCCTTCCTCTTCCTCTATATCTACTATACCGCAACAACAGCAGCAGCTACAACTCACATCCTTGCCCTCTCCATCATTAATATCAGCGCCTGCATCTGCCTCATCATCCCTCTCCTCCTCAATCCTCGACCCGCTCCTCTCACTTGTTCTGTCTATAACAAACACTCACCTCGTCCTATTGAATAATACCGAGGCGCTTTTTATACTGCTTGATTGCGGATATATACGGGCAGCGATACTAGCGCTTAGTGGTCAGTTAGCGAGATATCTGGTTGAGAAGACGCTGTTGGGGGCTATGGGGTTGTGATTGACACGCGCATTGAAAGCAAGGGAAGGGAATGGAGGTTAACCTGACTATATATATACTTACGAATTAATTTTAATATATGTATTTACCTGGTGTTTATATGTATATTTGGGATTAGCATTGGGAGTTTCGGATTTGGCTTCATTCTCTGTTTGTTATCCGTCTTTGGGTTTTCACTTTTCTCGAGTCATTCCGAGATGGACGAAATCTCTTTTCACTACCACTACTGTACCTACTCTTCTTAGCGACTGCATCTAGGCCTCGTCTTTAGGCAACTGCTTAATGTTTGGACATTATTTCAAAAACGGTAAACACGGTATATCCTTAGCATTCTGATCCTTTTGTGCGAAAGATAATCATTCGTCTAGGGCATACAGTAATATACAATGCACGCCAATAACCAAACAATGAAAAGAGGCCCCCGATAACCAGCCAGAAAAAGCAATGAAGCTAAAGGAGTAGATTCACGTAGTAAAAGCCCAGCGAATCTCGACAGCGAAAAGGTATAAAATAAGTAACAAGGAATCCACAGTCTCCACAATCCGCATTCTCTTCCCTCCCTCCCTCAATGCGGTACCCTATCAGGCCGCATGTCGCTTCTCTTCGGCGCGATTAATGGATGTAATTGTGCGAGGAACGTTATTGCTATATGCAGGAGGCATGGTTAGATTGTCTGTTTCCATTACAAATGGGACGAACAGCGCAGCGAGTATGGTTTTCAACAGTAGGGATTGATGGATGGATAGCTGATGTATTTACGTACCCCACATTAGATAGCAGGCTGTAAATGCGAGTATTAACGAGCTGCGCCATACCCTGTGATACATGTTAGTGGTTTGTCTTTTGCCGATAAGAATGCTCGTTTTGTTATGGTGCTAAAGCGATGGGTGGAGATGGAGTGGAATCTGTGATCTCTTCGCCGGTAATGCCAGGATCGCCTCGTTTCATCGACTTCAACGGGCGTGCGCGTGGTTTGGCGTTGACCCTGATTCTACCTTGATGTCGAGTCTGGGAAGCCAACGCCCTCATTCATTTGACGGTATCCAAAGAGACTCGTTCGTTCGACAGCTCATTCTTTCCCAGAAAAGCCCAACAAGCCACACGTGCCCCACTCCTTATCCCATGGCTATCTTATTCCATCCCAAACCAGACGTTCCAATGCCATCGGAGTAAATCGAAAATAGAAATAAGGCGGTAGCGAGGGGACAAGTATGCACTAACGTTCTATCCTCTCCCTTTGGACTGAATACCCAAGCCAGCAGGTTCGCGATGACCACAAAGACGAGTCCGATAATTATGCTCCAACTATATCACTCCAAACATTGCCCAGGTGCTCAGCGGGGAGAGCGCCGGCGGGTGTTGTTGGTTAGCCTGAGGACAGAGAAGCAAGCTGAAACGCGGAGCGTAGTGGCATACCCGTTCGCCATGTTTTATACGCGAGCGTGTAGTGAATATCTATCTATTAGATCTTCATATATTACAACTGCAGAGAGGTTCAGCAGCCGTGGGCGGGCGGAGTAGATGGGAGGTAAGACGTCGATGGAGGAATCGGGGCGCGGGCGAGTAGTAGTACAGGGGCCCAGGAGGGGCAGAAGGTTACGGTGGGAGTATCTGATGGGATGTTGCGACTGAACACGGCGCCGCTCAAGCTGTTATATATGCGCTGCGTGAGGTGGATGTGAAGCTGGAGCTTGGAGGGTTGATGTGATGGGGCAGAGGAGTGGATTACATAAGGGACTTAGCGTCATAGTCTAATCCAACGCCCTTCTTGCTCGTCTGTCCTGATGTATACGGATTGCACACGCTTGCATCGAAGATATTGGGCAAACTTCTGGGCAGCATAGATGATGTGGAAGCGTCGTTTATGTGGTCTTCCAGCATGTTCTGCTTTCTTGTTATGTTTTCATCTAACCTGCACGATGATTCAAATCTATGAAGAATTCCGTTCAAACGCCTCCCATAATTGTTGTCTAGCTCATCATATTCATTACTAACTGAATGCTGTACATACTTCCTCTCTTTGCGGTCAACGGTTCCGCTATGTGTGTCCTCATTCTTATCGTATATTCCAAAGGGACAGGCAAAACATAATAGACGTGCGGCTATCGCAAAAGTGGATCTCAACACGCCCTATGGAGCTGTTTAACTTACGGATCTGTCCAACTTCTCTCACAGTTTATGGTCCGTTATAGTTTCATCCTGCTCTTGAAAGATCCGTCTCTCCTTAGCGCCCTATGCCGGGATTGACTTGAATGCGCTCAATTTTATACGCTCTCTCCGATTGTGTTCACTCCTTTAGCATGGGCTCCGCCTCCAGAGCATTATAAAACGGCGAATCCTATCGATGATCAAAATTTGCGTCCGTTTCTCGAAATGAGTTATATAACATTCGAGGTGAATTTCTACAATGTCGAGCCGCATTGCAACCTATTTTTTTCCTTTTTTCCTTTTCTTTTCTTCTTTCCGAAAAAAGAAATTGCAATAAACGTGGTTCTGACAATTTTGATCATGGAGGAATGAAATGCACTAGTTGAGCCCCATTCAACACCGAACTACTCTTTGAGCTCACTCAAATACAACTGTTAGCTGAGGGGCTGACGGCTACGAAGCTCACAAAGAAAAGTCTTTCGAAGCGAAGAAAGTTGCGCAATGTTGGATTATTTCTCCTCGGACTTTACGCGCCACGGGCGGCGAGGGCGGAAAGTTTGGCTGGCATTGCTCCCAGGGAAGAAGAGGGTACGATGGCCGTCTCCGCATACCGGATTCTAACGATGGGTCAGAGACTCCATCGCAGTGGCGCATTTTGCGGCTTCACGCCTCCTGAAAGGATAGGTCGCATCTGCGAAGCAAGTCGCGATCCGTGAATGGGCATATGTCTTGCGGTGATCTACCTGAAGAGATTAGAGTTATGGGGCGCTTTTCAATGTTGGCGGGAAGATCCCGTATGCGCAGAAGATCTTTATGAAGCAAATCTGTCGCGTCCAAGGATCGGCGTCTCTTGGGATCGACAACCTTTTATTTCCCAGTGTTTACGAACGTGAGGAATTGACTTCGACGTCCATGGATGCACAGTGCCACATGCGAATGTGCTACCAAACCTGAACATCTGGCGGTAAGTCCAGCAGCGCCTTGGTAAACTAGTATTCCGACATTGCACGTCGTTCCTGCCCATGGTCCACGCCATTTATTCAGTGTTTTCCTCTTTGGAAAGGGAAGAAAGGCGCACTAGAAGGGAAAAGAGGGAAAAATAAGACGACAATTAGACCAAAAAATAAAAATGGAACTCGTACGTATTGAGTACGAAATAACGAGAAACTCTCCTTGTAGATGATCCAGGGCTACCCTCTTATCTAGCCGAGTGCATTTATTCTCCAATTTTTAAATCTATCTAAGCAGAACGTCATGTAAATGCTGAACTTTCAGCCAACAAGCCGATCTTCTTGCAAATATTGGTGGGATTCATATGCAGCAACGACCCTTTAATTTCATGATTTTCACGAACCTTGGTTTTAAGAAAATAAGAACAATAACTCTTACGCCATATCTGTTTAACCAATCGAATCGGCTCAAATTTCAGATCATAGGTGGGAGGGCATCATATAGCATTCAAGACGGGTGGTGCCCAATGTTGAGCCGCCATGTTGATCTCACTGTCGGAATTGATGTAGCTCTGCTCGATAGTGGCTGGTTGCCGTTTCCTTTGATATGTTTGATCGTCAGTTTCTCCCCTTCTGAACCGGTAATTTTCTCAGTTGATAGCAGAGGGCAAAGGCAAAGTTCGAGCGCGGAAAGGGGTTGGGGTGGGGAGTTGAATGAAAATATATATGGTCTCTTGTTGCCCTAACCAGAATGCGACGGGTCATTCAGTAAATAAGCAAATCATTCTTTTGGGTACAAGAACACTCTGCAACGATATTGATTATTATTACTAGACATGCTGCGGTATACTCTCATTTGGCTGGGCGTTGCTCTCTGGGCGGTGTCTGGCTCCGTGATGCCTATGGATGAGAAGGTGATAAGACTCCCAAAATATTCTGCTTTACCTGCTTCTATAGCTAACGTTTCGAGAGTTGAAAGATCCCAGGAACAGCAGCATTGCACTCATGGGGCCCAAGGGACTCCGTGGACGATACACCTTCGGATCTGAAGCGCGTGGTTCAAGAGCAGTATATTTCTCGCATGCCGGAAATGGTCACCCCTTTGGCGATAATGAAATACTTCACGGTAGAGAGGATGGCCAAAAACGAGACAACAGGACCAGAGTTGTTCTTCAAGTACTGGGGGCTAAACATCTCATATCCCCGAATCAGGACGTGCAAGCCTGTGCTCTCTGATGTGATAGGCTTGGAGAAGACAATTGTCTGTGGCAAGGGGCAGGCTTGCAAGGTGTCGAGAACTGTGACTTTAGCCGACACCTACAACAATACCGCGGGATTTAAAATCGGTGGCTCAGTTGGCGCGGATATTGGAGTCGGCGAAGGCTTCACTGTCAAAGTTTCAGGAACCTACCAGACAAATTTTCAGGAAACCTGGGCGAGAGCTGACGGAACAACAACAACAACATACGAGTTTAGTTTGAAAGAGAACAGCAGCTGTACTCCAAGCATGGTGCATGTCGATCTGCTATGCGACATCGAGAGGGCCCTGTATAAGTTCGACGCACGGTTTAAAAGCGAAAAGGGCAAAGGGGATTATTTGGTACTGGAGAATGACTTAAACAAAGCCGACCGCCTTCAGCATTGCGTGGCCCTTGATCTGGTCGCCGCCGGAGTGAGAGATGACCCCGAAAATAACATGCTATGGGCACCATTGTGGCCGAGGGACCACGACAGAGGTTTCCTCTTCATGGGACCCGTCACGTCGTTGAATCGGTATCGCTTGCTTTCCGACGACCACAAAATTCGATCGGACGAAATCGTAATCAGATCAAATCCTCGTAAGAGGAACCCGTACCCGAACAGAGTATTTGTGTGTCCTCCAGATAAGCCTCTCCAGAAAGTAATCCTGGCCCGAGTGCCCCTGAAACAGCTTGACGATAAGCTCCTTGGTGCGATTGGGTGCGTTTAACTCGAGGAACAGCTGGACGATCGATGTCATCTCGTCTCGGAGATTCCTTGTCGGTGTTTCGAATACATCTTGATGTAGTGGTATGTGGCCTCGCGTGTTTGACCGTGACGCAGTCGGCGATTTTTAATGCCATCTTGGGTTGTAATGTCTCGTTAGCTAGCTATCATCATAATGAGAGCAAGATGTATCTCGCACAGTGCGGTAAACTTTTAACTTAAGTTTGAAGATTAATTGAAATGAGGGCCATTATGGACATATTAAATGTCCTGTGCAGAATGATGAGCACTCTGCGCTCCGAGCACGCGTCACCCGTTAGGAAAGCCAACGAAAGCCGGCCTGTGGCGCTCATAATAGTCTAGGTATTACATGTATACAAACAGCGCGTATCATCCGCATTGAGTGATGGAAGGAGGGAAAATCTTCCGAGAGAACGGGACTCAGCCCTTCTCTCTGCGCTTTCGGGTAGAATAGCCACGTTGGAAGTGGATAGTATAAGGGCGATAAATCCCCTTACAAGTTGACAGGACGAATTTACAAGAGAGCAATACTAATAATGCGCAAATGGGGAGAATAAACAAGTTTCACGGGCATGGTAGCATTACAGGGCACGAGCCAAAAAAGAAAAAAAGAGCCGAAATCGGCATAGGCAAGTGTTAAAATTGAGGCAAAGCAACATAAAAATAAATAGATGAAACCAAGACAGAGAAATGGGACAGAGGGAAACAGGAAGCCGGATATACATAGGGGTAGGACACTCACTTATACAGAGAAAAACACAAAAGGAATAAAAAAGACGGAAAAAAGGAAAAAAGGAAAGAAGAAAAAAACTGTCTGATACCCCCGTAGGTCGACCGGCAACAGCTTCAGAGAAGGGAAATAGTATGAAAACAGAAAAGAAACAACGGAGTAAAGACACAGATTCCAAAATCTTTAATTCGCTGGGCAGGAGAAATGGTTGAGGTTATGAGAATTGATTGGTGTGCGAGGGATTTCAAACTGGAGAGAGAAATTGCAGCTGATACCCCTTCTTATACAAGTCTGCCAGATTCTTCTGTAGCTCACCTATTAGGTTGAAATGTTCTAACCTAATATGGAGGAAAGTAGGGCTTGAATTTCGAATTGGAAATTTCAGAATGAACGGGAATGGAAGCTGCTCGAAGGATCGGTCCTTCCTTAGGAGGTTTACGCTCCTTCTCGGCTTTTGCGGTAGCTAGCCTGTTGGTAGGGTTGAAGGGCAATTAGTGGAATGCATTCTGTATGGATAGCGGGGTAAGCGTTTAATATTATGGGACGAGGGGTGAAATAATAGCGGAGGGGGCTATGTATTTTGATAGTGGCTAAGATGGAATTTCAAAAGCTAATCACGAACCTCTTGTTCGACTTGCAACCCATCAACAACTGGGGCAAGCTCGCTGAGGATCTCGTAAGATCTCTTGTGGTACTCCAGCTGAGCCGCAATCAGATCTGCCAAATTCCGGAGTGGCTCGGGCGTATCCAAAACCTGAAATATTTCGTCAGTACAATATACCAAATGGAAATGAAACACAAAATTATCAAAAGCGTGCGAAAAAAAATAATTTAAAAAACTCACATTCTTCATCACGCCGACAGCCTCCTCAGTCTGGCCCACAAACTCATCTTCAGCTTGCTCAATCTCAGCCCGATCTTCCTCGCTAAGGCTATCCAAATCTCCCTTCGAGACACCCTTCCTAGCCTTAATCGAATCAAGCATCAATCTCGCATTTTCGACGTTCTTGCGGGCCTTGGCGGCGAACATCAGGTTGGTGTTCAACGTGGTGTTCCAGCCGGCCAGGAATCGACTCTGGATCTGAGCATCCTGGGCAAGTCGTGCCTCGCCAACCCGTTCAGCGGCCAGAGCATACTTCTCTAAGCCGATAGCGAGAGGGTCTTCTGAGCCACTAGGGTGGGTCTGGCTGATTAACTGCGAACCAGCCAGGGAGGCACGGGCGATGGCATGGCTGAAAGTTTTTGGCTGGGGCTTGGCGGATGGAGGAGCCGTGAGAGCCGCCTGGGCTTCGGCTGGGGAGGTAGCGTGGGATAGGAGCTGGACTTTTTCGCTGATGGTGCGGCCAAGGTCGTTGAATGACTCTCGAATGTT
This sequence comes from Blastomyces silverae, assembly GCA_001014755.1. Taxonomy (NCBI): domain Eukaryota; kingdom Fungi; phylum Ascomycota; class Eurotiomycetes; order Onygenales; family Ajellomycetaceae; genus Blastomyces; species Blastomyces silverae. Next base: position 40,163 of record LDEV01003511.1, read on the forward strand.
GGGAGGGTAATCATAAGGCTCGTTGGAGTATTGGGAGCTAGAAATTGTACAAAATCAAATATAATATTAGTTAGGTTCTGATCTGAGAAGAGGATAGATATCGTTCGATTTGGATAACACCCAAAACATGTAAATCAGATATGGACTGTGTGTACACATACGTAACCTGCAAGAGCTTCTGATGGACAAGCTTCAGCGCATCAACACGCTTCTCGAGCTCGATATAATCATCGGGGAGTTGTGTCTAGGGAACATATCGCGGGTCAACCAGGAGGTCCATCATGCCAATACGGTAGTGTCGAAGCCAATCTGCGCGTTGCCGGAGTATGGAGATGGCGTACCTTCTCATCGGCGGTGCCAAGTTGTTCCTTGACATATTGCTGCGTTCTAGCTGCGAAAGGGGTAAACGACGCACTGTGTAAGATACGGGCAAATGCGCCCATTGGTCAGAAATGAGATTTCTCAAACAACATAAAAACGCTCACTGGTTGCGGGAAAAGGGTACAGATGCATCGCGTGTATTGGAATTGGAACTACGGGTGCCTCGCCAAGTCAGGAGAGGGAGATATAGTACCTGATGTTCTTCCCGAAAGCCTGTACTTTGTCCATGGTTGCGGAAGGGGGATTGCCCTCGGCGACAGTTCAATATGTAAGGTACTTTAAAGAGGAATATATAGAGACAGGAGGCCCTCCTTTTTAGCGAGATGTTATCTGGCCAATGTTTGATATTGATGTGGTGTTTGGGTGAAGCTTTGGATGGACGTCAGGCTTCCGTTCAGCTGCGAAGCCGGAGAAACTATCCGTTTTGGGCCACGGCACCGTTGGCCCTAAGTCATGTGGTCCCGCTGCCTGAATGGTTCTATTAATAGGACAGGACGGGATACTTTGTATATACATGGTACATGAGTCGGGGAGAATGAATTCGTGTTCATTCACATATATTAAATTTAAATGGCTATATATATGGGTAACTAATAGCTATGGGGTTGGTTACATTGATAGAAATCGTAAGAATTACATTACGCCAGATCAATAGAACAGGCGACGGGGAACATATACACGAGCATGCTGACCTAGAAATAGAAGAAATCATGAAGGACAGAGTCTGCACACCCAGCTGTCGCTGGTGGGGACATTCCCGTCAGGTTCGACATAAATAGCATGATAATGCGGCTGATTCCGATGAGGAGAACTGCGTGATTGAAATTGCAATCAACCCTTCATGTCAACGTTGCCATCATCGCTCTGATCAGTCGTGGGCTTGGAGCTAAAATCCACAATATTAGTTTCAAAAACATAAACATAAGCGATTTAGAGGAAGGAATGGGGTTAGGAGCAAGTAAGATAAGAATATACCTTTAGGTTCCCGCCGCACATCGAGAGTTTCCTCAACCTCCAAAGCTCCCTCCCGCTCATACCTCAAAGCCCGCCTCTCCCGATCCAACGCCCGGATTTCCGCTTGCGTATCTCTGCCTAGCCGTCGACGGTCAGGTACGATGAGCGCGACATCAGCACGGGGCTCGATGACGTCCTCAAAAACGACATCTCTGGGTTGGATGATCCGGATAGGTGAGGATCGTCGGCGGCGGTGGTGGCGTACTGGAGCTGGCTCTGGTCGTGAGACGGACGGCCGGCGTGATCGAGACCGTTCAACCACTCTTGTTGCAGGCCGCCTTGAGACCGACCGCCGTCTTTCTATGCTGAGGTTGTCCCGTGGATGGCCAACGGTCAGTGTGTCTGTAATTTCCGTTGTTGCTGCATTAAAGGGATATTGTTAGCTGGAATCCCTGGCAAACGAAACTCCCACAAGCACAATGACGAGGCCACTAAGTTGGGATGATGGGATCTACTGCACGTACTGGCTGTCCGTCTAACTTCTCTGCTCCGGGTTACCAAGTCCTCTATATGGGCCTCCTGTAATGCTTGGAAAATGATGTAGGCATCCTCCTAAATATCATATTGCCAGTTAGTATTCTAGTCGTTAAATAAGCCCGACCTCAGGTGAGTAGGGGAGAAAGGTTCCTCACCTCTTCCTCATATTGGTAGCCAAGATCAATAATGGCTCGAGGGTGCACTAAACGTTTGGGCATCCGGGTTTTGCCTCGACGTGGGGCAGCTGATGGTCGAATCTCCCTCACTTCCACTGACTGGGGAGGAGGAGGAGGAATGCTCCGCCCGCGGGGTCGCGGGGTTACGCTCCTCTCCCGCATTCGTATGCTGTGGTATTCTTCATCCCCATAATATTCCGGCTCCGCAACCCTAATCTCCTCGAAATCCACCCTTTCATGACTGGGCGGTGTGCGTCTCCGGCGTGGGACAGGAACTGGGGTCACCGGCGGACCGTAGTCTTCGCGATCGTATTTGTCATAACCCCGACGAGCAGCCGCGCGGTCAAAAGTATCCAGCGATGATTGGCGACGGAGTAGCTGAGGGCGCACTGGGGGACTTCGGTCTCGCTCTTCTCTCTCACGGAATGGAATCATGGCGCCTGAAGATGAGACGAGGTGTTCATCGTTGTAGGTTCGACCGGGTCTCCTGGCGGGCGGGCCGAAGCGTTCATGTGCAGCCTGGAGTAACTCGTCGACGTCCCGTCTCCGTCTTTCAGCTGGGGGAGGTCGGTCAACGACCTGTGTTCGTCTCTCTCGAGCCTGGGGCTCCTGTCGTTCCTCGCGCTCTCTGAAAAAGCGACCCGCATCCCATCTGCCTCCCCCCCCCCCCCCCCCCCCC
>LDEV01003511.1:43044-68010 GCA_001014755.1 Blastomyces silverae
GAATCGCCGCGGCGAGTCATGAAGAAAAGTTATTGATGAGCCCGGAGTGGAGACTCGTTTATTTGTTATTTGAGTTCTCGGATGAGACAGACACGAAGCAAATCTGGTACCGTGGAAATTGAGGCGGGGAGGAACCAGGGACCGGGATTTGATTTGACAAGGCTAAAGCGGGGACGAAGTTATTTTGGTGCAGAACCGTGGTCAGAATATCGCGGGGTGCTTCAACTCGGTCAACAAGGGGGAGGCAAGGCAAGCGGTATATAAATCCACAAGCAAGAGGCCGGTGCCTGTTCAGTCGTGAGAAGAGTTATTCCTCTAGTATGGATGTGGACGTAGTCATAGATATTCAACTAAATAAATATTTAGCCGAACACGAGCTTGAAGAACTGGGGTTGTGGGTGAAGCCTAATTATTTACAAGCTCTCGACCAGCGAGGGGATGAATGACGCTCACAGTGGCAACTTCAGCGTTCAGCTTGCCTGGTCTCGTGCCGCATTTATACATTTTCGATCTTGTCTATAAAAAGAAAAAATCGTAAATAACAAACAAATGCGAAACAACTGCGATCTTGTTTCATCCGACCTCCCTCAGCGCTGTCTAGTTGCGAGCCAGATCTCCCTTGGCCAGCGCCTATCGAGGCGTCGTCTGTCTCAACTCTCGATCAACCAAGCTTCGTTAACGCCCTGGCTGCCCAACTGCTGCCATTGACGAGAAATCGCTTCTCGTCCATCCGTTTTTTTTTGTCTGTGGTCCTATAATTTAAATTTGAGCAGCCAGGGGCCAGCTCGTCAGTCAAATATCGCTCCTGTTAGGCCCATCGAGGCCCCTTTGTAGATTGCTCTGCCCACCATTCCGGATGATTTCCTCGCGTCCTCATTAGCCGCCCTCATTTTGCAGCTATTTTGTCCCTTTCAATGTTTGTTTCTGTCGTTGTACCCCACAGATTCGTCTGCTGTGTGCATGTCTTCTCTGCTGGTCAAGCAAAGAGGGTAATTATCCGCCAATTAGCCCGGTTGCGCCCGACGGAGATACGGCTGATTCGCTGATTGACAGAAAGACACTGCATCACCGTTTTCTCCTATTGGGCTAGTTGGCACTGTGCTTTCGTGCACAGCGTCTGATGCTTGGTTCCCTTTGCCCTTTCATAGTTTGGTATGTGGTTGGCCTGGAAATATCCGGCATCTGCTGGATTTCCTCAGCGCGCCCGCGGGTGCATAGTGCAAGAGTCAATTTGGCCTCGTTTGGCTCGTCCACAATGAAGGACTGGCTGTTATGAATATGCATAATTGATATCCCATCCAGGCCATACAGCTGCTACATATCCATATCCTCGGCACATCTATTCAGACTTCCTGCAGTAGCCCAGCATGTTAGCCGGCTCGACGTGGTCATCAATGCACCCTTTTGAGAAGCACAGCAGTTAGCGCAGGCCTTATTTCAATCGTCCACGGCTTACGGAGGATATCCCGACTGCATGTGGCTCTTTGTTGTATGCACCGGAACCCTGTCATCTGTTCCCCCGAAATCCGAGGAACCAGCCCAATTTTCTGCGTCGTTTCCCATTCACTATAGGGCACAAGCTCGTTGCTGTCCACCCTATGCTGAAGGCGTTAGTGGGTGGCAAGGGGTTCAGATAGTCCAATTGTTCCACTTACTCTGTGTGTGCTGATGGAGTGGACCACCAGAGTAGAAAAAGCAAATATAGATATCATCAGCAGGACATCCCTTGGTTTCTATATTATTGGGTTCTACTCACGCTTCGCAATCTATTCTGTTATTTTTTCGCTCATAGGATATTTTCCCCATGACCTGTCATGTGGCTGAAGGCAAGCTGTGCCAAAGGATAGATACCTTACCAACACCAACAACATCCTCCCGGGCAACGGTTAGATGGAAACATATTGGGTATAAACAGTTGGATCTGTTCTTATCCGCTATGGAAGGCATCACCGCTCTTTGCGTTATATCATCTATGACGATGCTCCTTGCGGAAACTTTGCTGCTTAACCCTTGACTTCCGGCGATCAGCAAATCATGAGGACCTGAGGACATCCATCGAAATCCCATAACTTCCGTTCGGTGTGCCCCGGAACACCTGAAGTACATGAGGATTTCCGTTTAGACAGCACATATGCGGGATCCGATTCACATCACTGGGCGCTACTGATGAGGGCTCCTACTTCGAATCCTTGAAATACCCTACATCGAGCGTCTTGTTCACACACTTTCCCAGTTAACCAACCAACCCGCACAGTGAGCCTCTATTAGCCTTCAAAAGTTGACGATCGATACGTTGATACTGCCCAACAACACCCCTAAACACTACAGAAATCACATCTATGAGAAGAGAATACGGCTACATCCCTGGCACCGGAGCCTCACGAGAAGCCAAAGGCTTACCATTCACGTTCGGTTCAGATATTGCACTGGGGATGTCCAATGTCGAGCTATACATCGGTTTGCCCATCGCGTGACGCATACTTTGATGTCATTTGGATCCAGTGAGCAATGTATTCCGAATCTGCAGCGCCGGCCGCACCGGCTTAGGAGAATCTGCTCGTCCTGGATCTATGGGACTAGATCTAGCATGTTTCTCTCTATCTAGAAACGTCTATCTTCACATCTTCTTGAGCAATTAAAATTTCAACCATGATGTGTCAGTCGAAACATTCCTTCCCTCTCGTTTTCACTACTAAGACGGAACGTAATCCCGTTATCTTTTCTTCTTTTTTTGATTTCCTTTTTTTTTTTGGTTTTCTCGAGAGTGCAGAGGAATATTCTACAGATGAGCAATTTCCGGATGTGAACCAGTCTCAAATTAACAACTGGAATGCATATAAAATTCCAATTCCGCCAAGCGTGAGCGCAACAAAGGCTTTAAACCCTTCACTATTTGCCTCTCTGCGCGTCCTGAAAGATGCAAGGCAGAATTTGGAGTATATTGGCAAATCCTGCTACTACTACTACCTTGGCGCCCTAGATATAACAAAGTTTGCCAAACGTCACACTCTTAGTAGCCGACTAGCTCTATAAAATTGTCGGGCAAAGATCTAGTTTCTAGTAATGATGGGCGTGTGCAGGACGGTGATGTCGGGCAGCGAGATTTGGGAAGGGCCTGTTAAAGATAGTAAGTAGTGCAACCTGAAGAGCTTTGAGAAGGGAGAAGAGTGAAGCCAAGTTTTCAAATTTTCGCTCCCTCGAAATTTTGGCAGGTAGAACCTCGAATCGAATTAACGATGGAAATTGAGTCTTAGGGCAAAGGAGAGCAGAACTCATGGCCTCTCGTTTTCAGGAAATAGCGGGGTTTAGCGCACTAGAGAGAGGGGTGCGGAGATATATGAGACCCCGGCAGCTATGATGATACTGATTTCCCTATGAGGAGTTAAGCATTGGCGTAGCAGAGACAGAGAGATAGCCTTGACCAGCAGCATTGAACAGTAATGACTGCTCAATCATCAACAAACACCCCTCAAAAAATAGCACACATTCCTTACCAGTAACGAAACATGGCAGAGCAAGTAGCCTGGATTGGCCTGGGGAATATGGGACGGGTACGTCGAGCTATCCAAGAAATAACTTGGTAACTATACAACTAACCAAACCGACTTCAAATCCAGGGGATGGTCAAGAACCTCGTCGCCAAATATCCCCTCCAAACCCCTCTAATAATCTACAACAGAACCCAATCTCGTGCAAGCGACGTAGCTTCCACGCTGACCAAACCCGTCACCATCGCCCCAACCATCACAGAAGCCGTCGGATCTTCAACAATCATCTTCATCTGTCTCTCAGACGATAACGCCGTGACTGAAACACTTCAAACAGCTGTAAGCACCTGCAACATATCCGGAAAGCTATTCATAGACTGCTCAACAGTACACCCGGACACTACACGGCGTGCAGCGAACTTAGTAGAGTCGCATGGAGGGCTGTTCGTGGCATGTCCTGTTTTTGGCACCCCTCCCGTCGCTGACGCAGGACAACTGATATGCGTGCTGGCTGGGAAGAGGGAGTTGGTGGAAAGGGTTAAGCCATTCTGCGCGGGCGTTATGGGGCGGACGAATTTGGACCTGTCAACTTCACCAACCGGTGGCCCAACTGGCAATGACGATAATGACGGCGGGAAGGAGGAGCCAGTCGTGGACCCCGGACGGGCAAGCTTGCTTAAAGTCCTGGGTAACTCGCTGGGACTGAATATGGTGGATGCAGTCGCTGAGGCAATGACGGTAGCCGAGAAATCTGGCCTTGGTGTTGACGCACTGCACAGCTTTCTCGAACTGATGTATCCGGGTCCCTACGTTGCCTATTCCAACCGCATGCGCTCGGGGGAATACCATAGGCGTGAGGAGCCGTTGTTTGCGGTAGATTTGGCCCGGAAGGATGCGAGGCATGCAATGGATGTGGCGAGCGCTGTGGGTGTGAGGATGAAAGGGCTTGAGTTGGCGGATGGGTATTTGCAAGGTGTCAAGAAGCACAAGGGGGAGAAAGGAGACCTAGCCGCCATTTATGGGGTGGTGAGAGAGGAGGGAGGCTTGAAATTCGAGAATTAGGGAAAGGGAAAATCTTTTAGCTTCTGGAAGGGATTGATTGCTGCAGTTAAGGCACCTACGTAATTCTAAGTTAGATGTGTTAAAAATTAACTATTTTGAACGCAATTGCATCATCCTAAGATTGAACAGACAAGCATTCCTTCTACCAAGCCGCCCTAGGTACCCAAACTTTGGGGCCCCTATACTGCGTGGACACGATTATATATCGAAATAAAAGTATCCCAACCGTTATTGCTCTGCCCCTAGCTAAGCTGGTATGTCTTCACAAGATTACTGTATCCAAAAGCCCTTATCCGCCGCCAGCAAGAGGGCCGTGGTCTGCACAAGAAGCTCTGATCACAAAGTTAAAACTTAATTCTAAGAAAAAGATGTGCAGTAAAACAAAAAGGCCTTATAAGCGATTGGTTAAAACATTGAAGGCAGTTAAGAATACAATACCAACCTTCAATCTCAACGTCGTAACAGACTGGGTTATTCCCATCGTCATTGTCACCTTCATCGACCTCATCACTCCCGGAATCATCTGCAAACAGCAGGCCCTCCGTTCGCCTCTGTTGACAAGCGCGGAACTTGAGTCCAGCCCGTTTTTCTCCAAGCCAGACGACGCTGTGGTCTTCCAAGGGATAAACCGGTGACTCTCCATCACTATTCCCGCTTCCTACCTTCAATGTATAGTAACTCTCTCCCCCACTACCACAGCCTTTGGCCGGGCCCCTCGACGCCATTTGCCCCTCGAATTTCCCTCTCCTATCCATATCTCCCAACCACTGTCTCCAGAGTCTTAAAACACCACCATCAAGTAGAGATATCTGCCGATTCTGTCTCCCAAGCCAAACCCCTGTAATAAGCTGCGAGAATAACTCATTCTCATCAAGGAAAATGGAGCCTCTGATGAGCATGCTATCAGATTGTTCCGAGCTCAGAGAGCCCACTGGTATGTACCGCGGCGGAGGAGCCGTGTGCATGTTGGTGTTGATCCATGGTCCAGTATGACACAGCGGATGAAAATGCGTGTAGGACTCTTTCAAACGGCCCAGATATCCTACTGATGAAAACTCCGACGAGTCAAATTGGCGGTGATGCCAGTCGTTCTGTGTGATGTCATTGCGGTGGGGACGTGCGCCGTTGGTTAGGACGTCAGTGTGCATATGCGCGCATTTCAAATAACGCCCTACGGGTTTGCACACTGGATGGTAGCATTCGAGGAATATGTTATCGGGTTCGATAGCTGAGACGAGAGCGTTCAGGCGGGAATGGATGAGGCGCGCGATGATGTCATGGATGCGATGGCAGACAAGGGTCAAAGGGAGGAGGGAGCGGATCGGGAAGAGATCGAGAATTAGTTGGATGAGCTGACCATATGATGGTTACTTGAGAGATTTAGATTGCAGTGAGAATTCAGAAGGTTTGGCTTAGAATACATAGTTACCTCGTTTGGAAGAGAGAGGAGCGTGGCTCCGTGGTGAGTTGACGCCTCAGCTGCTGTTAACATGGCTGATACCAACAAGAGACCATACAATTAGCTAGAGACGTCTGTTCAGGTGTTATATCCTTGTAAGGGATTTTCTGCCTTCCTATCAATAACCTCACCTGCCATCCACGAGTACGTTCTAGTGGTCCGGCGATGCGCAAACATCTGTGGTGCAGGTACTCGACCAATGGTAGAACAGCACTATGCATGTGAGCTGTGCTTGTTTTAATAATAAAAACATGCTGTGCACTTACACTCCGGCCTATTACTAGTGCACTCTCATCGGCCCAAATACCGGGTTGTGATTGGAGTTGTTTTAAGGGAAAGGGTCTGGGAAATATTACATATATCAACAGTATCCTGCCCAGCGAGGGATGACGTAGTTTTAGTTGATGAAGACCCCGGCCGCAAGTTTATCCGGCCGAGGTTCAGAACATGGTCAACTCCTTGTGGTGTGAAGCTCATAAACGAGTGCTCAGATGCTTTAAGGTAGTTAATTCATAGAACTCCTAGCTGCTTCTTGACTCAAGGAGAGGGTACATGTACATACACATCAAGCTTTGCATGACCTTGCCCTCCCTCTATGCAGATTTGATCGCATCTACTCTTTCCTATGGCACCTTGCGTTGTTCCATCTCCAGGTAATGCACCAAGTATATCCCACGATGCCCAGCAAGCGTACGAGACTCTCAAGTCCGGGGGTGTTATCATCGCTCCGACGGATGTTGGCTATGCACTCATGACCAGCACTCAAGACGGTATCCAGCGGATCTTTGCTTCGAAGCACCGCCAACCCAATCATAATATTGGCATTATTGGAACGTATCGACAGCATCGGGAACTCCACGTGTTACCGGAATCGAAATTTGAAATGACCCGTGTATTGACAGAAGACCTGGGGATGATTGTGGGACTTATCGCGAAATTCAATTCTCATAAGCTTCACCCGCGCCTCGCAGCCCTGGACAAGGCCACGTTCTCTCAGGTTACCAAGGGAGATACGATCAGTATTGCAGTTCCAGAAGGCCGATTCTTGCAGGAACTCGGCCGGCTTTGTGACGAAGACCCTCGGGGTATGTTAATGTTTGGAACCTCTGCAAACCTGACCGGCCAAGGGCAGCGGTTCCGCGTTGAAGACATTGAACCCTCCGTCCGTGAAAGCGTCGATCTAATCGTTGACTACGGCCTGCAGAAGTGGCATATATACGGTCGAGGCGGGGTCAACTTTGATGTTGAGAACATGCGAGTCCTGCGTATGGGGGCGGGTTACGAAGTTTTCCGGGACAGGATCCTGAGATGGTTTCCTCACCTGGTAGAGGAAGCGGGTGTCAAGCTTGACCAAGCTCCTGATTTTCGATTGACACAGACATAGATCTGTCGACTGCTCTGCCTAATCTGTTTGCTACCGTGTTTGGTGGAAAGGGCCACATCCGAATGGAGTATATGCCGTATGCTAGCTGGAACGCGATGGAGGGTTGGGGTCTAGCTATGTACTGAGTTTGAAATGCTGGACTTCATGAATTTGATGGAAATGAGATGCGCAACTGTGAGTCGTGAGCAATTAGAAATGTTGGCGGGATATTGGCTAACTAATTTAACTATTTGATAATTAATTGTTCTGAGAACTGGTATGATAGAAAAAATATAGGTTTAATTTAATTTATTTCCTTTTACATCAAAGATCCCAGTCAAGAATTTTGCGTAGGAGTTTGATATCCAGCGTTGAAATAGTTACACTTAACTATAACTATACTACTATTCCTAGCAAATTGTTGGAAGTGGAAATAATAGAACCGTCGTACAGTACAACAGCTACCTATTCATAAAGTTCAGTAGTCTTGGTTTATCCATGTTTTGTAACTTCTTAATTCTACTTTATTTTAGGCTTTTGTCTTCCAAAAGTTTATCCAATGCATCAACGACGTCATTGGTGGGCTAGTTCCCCGCGCGGGGTCTGTCATTGCTTCCTGTAGTGTTCGGGACTGCAAAGAAAAAGGGGTCTTGGAATATCTCCACAACCGCTTCAATCCTCCTTGGCTTCTAATCTATTTGGAGAATCGTATCTTCATCCGGCATTTCTGAGCAGAGAAAACTATCAGAAAAAATGGTGGAATCCGTTCTCGACGACATCTCGCATCGAAGATACAATATCTTGCGTGGTTCCTACGTCCTGGTATCCCCGCACCGCACAAAGAGGCCATGGCAGTAAGCTTTGCTCCCAACACAAGAGAAGCAGATGTCTCCAGTATTCGCCTCTGATAAATTATTCATAGGGGCCAACAGGAATCCCCGTCCAAAACTGCTTTGCCAGTCTACGATCCTGCCTGTTACTTGTGCCCTGGGAACAAGCGGGCGCAAGGTGATCAGAACCCGCAATACAAGAACACGTTTATATTCATAAATGACTACAGCGCGGTCAAGGAGGAGCAAGCTGCGTATCAACCAGAATCGGACCATGGCGGTACGTGGAAGAAATCGCCATCCATTCACCTATGTACTATACGATGTTTCTTGAGGGGTTGCTAGCTTTTATTAATGAGATTTGTGGCGCGACATCCATTGCAGACCTTTCCTCTCTATTCCTCCAAGCCGAACCAGTCACGGGAAGATGTTATGTCCTCACATTCTCCGCCAGTCACAATCGCACCCTCGCAGATCTCTCTCCAGCCGAGATCAAGCCTATCATCGACGCCTGGACGGATCTATATATCTCCCACCTATCGCCAACATCCCCATTAGCAGCAGCCGCTTCTCTCACGCCCATATCACCAGAGTCACCGATTTCTCAAATAACGCTACCAAAAAACCAGCTCCGCTACATGCAGATATTTGAAAACAAAGGCTCCGCCATGGGTTGTTCTAATCCACACCCACACGGGCAGGTCTGGGTGCTCAGTTGCCTCCCTGAAGAACTCACGATAGAACTAGCCCAATTGCAGAAATACCGTCATGAGAATAACGGCAGGCACATGCTACAGGATTATGCAACTCTCGAGTCACAAAGGAAGGAGCGCGTGGTATTCGAGAATGAGTTGTTTCTCGTCCTTTGCCCATGGTGGGCAACCTGGCCCTTTGAAACAATGATAATTAGCAAAAAACATAAGCGCGCCCTTGTCGATCTAACTACAGCAGAAAAGGGGCTACTAGCTGAGTCAATTGCCGAAATCACGCGGCGGTATGATAACCTATTTGAGACGCATTTTCCGTACAGCATGGGTATTCATCAAGCACCGCTATGCGGTTCGGAAGAGGAGATCGAGGCGTCCCATTTGCACGTACATTTCTACCCCCCATTGTTGAGGAGTGCGTCTGTGAGGAAGTTTTTGGTTGGGTTAGTGCCCCTTATCCACATATCTATACTAAGCAGGAAGGGGAGCAGAGCAATTTTCTCTTTGGATGATGTCTAACTAGGCGTTATATAGGTACGAAATGCTTGCGGAACCCCAACGGGACATCACGCCTGAGCAAGCAGCTGCTCGACTCAGGGATTGTGCTGGCCCTTTGTATCGCGATACATTAAACAATCAACCTCAGTAATTTTTGGAATAGATCAGCCGGCATATTGGAAGATTGTCCTGTGTATAACTATTGATGTCGCCCAGGAGTCGTTTATATATAGAGGTGGTTTTAGCATAACTAGATGTTATACGCTATACATCGTTGATGCCAAATCTAGAAGGCAGAAACTAGTACCATATTTCAAGCAATAATAGCTCTATTTCATTTCAATTTGCCAGTCAACACTGATAGATACCTAGGTAACACCATACCTACTAAACCCGATTTCCCATAAAATGTATCCGAAAATCCCAATTAGAGTACATATCTCAGATTCCCTTACTTTATATACCCCCCCCGTTCAAACGGCAGCTACGTCAAGACAAATCCATGTCTATCCCAAATAGAACCCCCTCTGCGTCGCCATCCACACCAGCGTCCCACTCGCGACGCACAACGGGCTCACAAACCTGCCCTTAGCCTTCGCGCTCCCGAAAATCAACCATTCGCTCACGAAGTGCGCAAAGGCAGTTCCAAAGGTCCACATGGCCAGGTTGTACATGTGAGGCTCGTTGATGTGGAAGGCAGCGTACACGCGGACGATGGCAGTAATGAAGGTCCAGGTGCCGAAGGTGCGCGATTGCAGTGCGTTGAATGGGGTATTATTGTATAGCAGGGCCGAGTATGTTGGGCTGATGACGGCTTGGGAGGTGTTTACGATGGAGACGCCGGCGAGCTGCAGGTTTTTTTTTTTTTGCGATTAGTTTTTTCCAGTTATTTTCTTATTGAATAGGAGAGCCTTGAGGAGAGTTGAGATAAAGAAAGGGGTAGGTGAGATTGATAGGGGACGTACGAAAAGGAGCCAATTGGGGAGGAAGCCCTCGTGCTGCGGGAGGTAGGAGAGGAGAGACATCTTGATCGAGTTGACAGATTGATTGATTGCCTTCACAATTGTAAAGATTTGGACGCGTTAATACACCGTGCTCCCTGTGAGGTTGCAGAGGTTCCGAGCTGACGAGAGCTATGTTTATATAAATTTCCATTGACTTATTTATTTCCAATATCTCCGCTCCGTTTCGGCGTTAAGTCAGCGGTCACGGATGATTCAGCCCTGTTTTCAGGGATTGAATGTCTTGGCGTGCCTTCTGTATCGTACGGTAACGTTACCACAAATGCCAGCCCGTATTGTTTCGGCCGTAATCTTTAACCACACCATCCGGGGTTACAGTTGAACGTGGTTTTAAAAAAACTGAACGTGGTTTTAAATCTCGGCCGGAAAAACCTTCGGCGTGGTTTTAAATTATAACCATGGCACCCCCCCATTAAAACTACATACACTAGTCAGAGCTCACACATCTCTCACACCTACCTAGGTAGTGACACTCACCCACTATATTCTGAATATAGTGGGGGGGGGTGCTGCAAATAGGAATTTTTTATATTTCTCAGACTCTAACTTCTAATTCTAATCTCTAACTCTCTAGTGTTAAGAAAGTGAGAATGATTAGTAATATATGCAATCTATGTATAGAGTATAACTAGTGTGTGTATTTTAGATGAATGCTAAAAGTTGAATGTGAGTGCCGCAAATAGGAATTTTTCATATTTCTCAGGCTCTAACCCCTAATTCTAATCCCTAACCCCTAGTGTTGAGGGAGTGAGAATGATTAGTAATATGTGTTGATCTATGTGTAGAGTATGACTAGTGTGTGTATTTTAGAGGGACACTAAAAGTTGAACGTGGTTTTAAAAAAGTGGGCCCAGATTTAAAACCACGTTCAGTTTTTTTAAAACCACGTTCAACTGTAACCCCCCAAGCGAGTTAACCCCAGACACTTCTTTCATACTTGAAGGCCCCGCACCTAGAACGTGAGATCTACTGTACATACATATCTGTTGAAATGTTGGCGTCCAATCCAACTTATAACTTGGCTCGGAGCATGCTTTAGAGACATGGCATAAGGCAGGGACCATCCATACTCCGTACGTATGTAAATGTTTATGTAACATATCAAACGAGCAGGCTTCATCCCGGCAAAACATCCCTACGGCGTTGCCAACCATCCTCCTATCCCGTGACGGAGTATCCTCACCCCAACAGCTTACTTTTCACTGACTGAAAAGCTCCGCAAGCGAAACAATGGGTTTGGCCTGCGCCTGTATGGACCGCCTTTCGCAGTTCCGCTTCGCTCCAGCCCCTGGTTGGCAGTCGAATGCGGCTCTATTCCTCCTCTTGACAGGAGGATTGTTCACAGCATGCAAATTGTTTAACGTTTTCCGTGCCCTACTCAGTATTTTCGTCCTGCCAGGGCAGAAGGTACGTCCATCTCCAGCTCCTTCTTTCTCGCATTCCCTTGTATATGCGCATTGTTGCATTGTCACCTAACACTTTTTCTGTTCCGTCGAATCTAGCTCTCCAAATTCGGACCAAAAGGAAGCTGGGCACTTGTCACCGGCGCCTCAGATGGAATTGGCAAAGAATTCTCCCTCCAGCTCGCCCGAGCCGGCTACAATATTCTCCTCGTCTCGCGTACGACTTCGAAACTGGCCGCTGTCGCCAATGAAATCAAAAGCAAGTCCCCCACCGTACAAACCAAACTCTTCGCAATGGACTTCTTCGAAAACAACGATGACGACTACGAGAAGCTCAAGCTCTTGATCCAAGATCTCGATATTTCCATCCTCATCAACAACGTCGGCCGCAGCCATAGCATTCCTACCCCATTCGTCCTCACCCCGCTCGAAGAAATGGAGAGTATAATCACCATCAATTGCATGGGTACCCTGCGCATCACCCAGCTGGTTGCACCGGGAATGATGCAGCGCAAGCGTGGTTTAATCATGACCATGGCATCATTTGCCGGCATGCTTCCTACCCCGCTGTTGGCTACTTACTCCGGGAGCAAGGCATTCCTGCAGTACTGGTCGATTGCCCTAGGCGGCGAGCTGAAACCGTACGGGGTGCAGGTTGAGCTTGTCCAGAGCCACCTGGTCACATCTGCCATGTCTAAGATCCGCCGGCCCACCGTTACAGTTCCCGTGCCGCGCGACCTCGTTCGAGCAATCCTCAGCAAAATTGGTCGCGGGAGCGGTTTGTCGGCATACGCGTATACCTCTGCGCCCTACTGGAGTCATGGTGTGATGGCGTTTGCTCTCACGCAAGTTCTAGGACACATGGGCACATTCGTTCTGGGTTATAATAAAGTCCTCCACGAATCTATTCGGGCACGTGCTCTACGGAAGGCGGAGCGGGAGAGGAACAAGAAATCTACTTGATTTACACCTCCTTATAATTCTGTGTACTTTTAGCCGCTCGAAGCTGTCTCCTCCGTGGTGTATCTCATCCGAACGATGGGTTTCTTGGGAATATACCGTCCTAAAAATGAGCGCGGAGGTGGGGACAATATGGTCATAACTGATTTTTTTTCCGGGAAAAATAGGGAATCGGAACTTGTCTCAGGGGAATAAAACAAAATTTAATAAAAGGGTAGATGTATTACAACTATTTTCTCTGGCCGACTATAATGGGAACGGGCGCTCTTTCAGATTTGTCAGGGTGTTGTTTTGTCATCCAATGTCAGCATCCACATTATGTACGAATTGTAATATTAGTTGATGTTCGAGCGGTTTAATATGATATTCAGCATTCTTTCAGTCTCTGTCCCGCCTCCCTCATCTACGTTGTCCTAGTTCAATGTTTGATATCTTCCAAAAACCTCCAGCATCGAACAAGCGCGCACGTTTTAATTTATAAGCGCGGCGCTTAAGTTCGTAAGCGCGCGTTCCCACCCACAAACTTTGGTTCGGGACGACCCGAACGCTCGGAACCAATTGTTTTTAACCTCACCCCAAAACAAAGACAATATCAACAACTTTCAACTCGTGCTCTGGAATCAAGCAGGTATTTGTCAAAAATTTAACCGTTTTCTCTAACTGTTTCGCGGAGTCTATAGAAATGCATGGACATGAGAGGTTAACCCTGCTTAGTTTGAAGGGGGGTTTGGTAAGGCCATGCCTCACTGTATAGAGCTGGACGGGGTGGGGGATTTAGTGCGCGTTTGAAATATTGGCCAAATAAACCAAAGAGTGAAAAACTTCTCTTACTTCTTCTACATAGTAGCGTAGGCTTGGTTAACTCCATACACCACGGTGGCAAATCTCAGCGAGCCCAAGGCACAATCAAATCGATACGATTTACGGATGGATACTATTCGATCTTATATCAAAATGGAATGCCGAGGAAAGTACCGTCTGTACTAATAGCGTAGTTTAGTTTCTTTCTACGGGAATAATGCCAGGCAAAGGAATACGTTACTTCGCTACTACTACAGAACAAAACTACGTGAGTTTCCTTCAAAATCCTCTTTAGCCAGAGGAGGTGGTGGGGCAAGAAAGCGACCAGCGCCGGCATCAACCGCTTATCAGCACCCATTCTTTCACCGACTCCCCTCTATTGACACAATTTAGGAACGCAAATTAATTGGGCATCGTGTTATGTCTCAAATTTTCTCCCCTTTCAATTCGTTAATTCAAACTTTAAAGTAGGTTGCGGCTATCACCAGAGAAATATACCACAGAATAAATTTCAACCCACTAAAATAAAAGCCAGTCACGGCATCATGTTGAGCTGACGGAACGAATATAGCTCCACATCCCACGCCACGAACTGGCAACTGCCGTTAACCATCAGGGATAAACGGCTCTCTAGTCTGTTCATGCGGAGACTTCATGACTCGCATGTTTTTCTTCGGGTATTGTTCGCTCGCCCACCCGGCAGGTAACGGATTTCTGGATTTCGGAAAAAGTTGATGTGAGGGGGCGGGGCTGGAGGGGTAATACTAATCATAAATAATAATACTAATAATCACAAGAGATCTCAGAAGTTGAAATGATATGCGCAATAAATCGAACATAGGTTTCGAGTGAGGAAACTGTCAGAGACGCCCGGAACAAAGGTAGCTAGCTGTATTTCGAGCCCACCAGATCTCTGTCCTGCTTTGGTCTGAACGAAGCAACCATTAAAATTAAACCAAAGGCCAAATAATAATGTTTGTGTCTCTTCTCAATGGGGGGGTTTTTGGTAAGCCAAAAGTCAAGGGCCGTTGGCCGACCTCGACCGGACTCCTGCAAACCCCTCCCTCCCACTCGTCAGGCCCACGGGGGCCATTGGCGGGGCCCAAGCCATCCGACGATCAAGTTTCAGCCAATAATAGGACTTCTGCATATTTCAACGGACGCCATGCATCATTGAATCATGGTACTGGGTTTCAAACCCTAACTCGCATGGCGGCATGGGTCACGCATTATTGCGAGTTATCCATGCACACGTTTGTAAGTCCCGACCCCTCTTTGTTTCAACTCGTCAATTCGGGAGTTACCAGAAGAAACAAAGAGTTTCGGATGGGCGGGGGGTCAACAAAAAAAAGAGCCAAGGTTAAAAATTTTAAACAGGTTGAAATAGTAAAAACAACTTCGACGTCATTGTAACAGTCCACTCACATGCCAAGCCACAGATCAGCGAGCCACACGGTATTCTGCACTATGAACAGAGAGCAGCGTACAGAGTACTCTCCAGTAATATAATGTATTTTGTATCCTTTCCAACCAGCGGGAGGGAGGGGTGATGGAGGGCCACCAAGTGCCAGGAAGCTACCAAAGACCACAGTGTAGCAGTAACTTCAACACCTCGATGTCTTCCAGTGGCTTCATATACCTCACCTAAGCAATACCCTATCGTCGCAAAGCAATCTGCCGGTACGGCTAGAAAGTTTGTCATCTGCCACTCTGACTCTGTTGGGCTCAATATTAGTAGCACTATGCCAAACAATCGGATTGGAGATCCCCGCCATGCAGCGCTGACACCCTTTGTTGAGACCGAATAAATTTGTAGATATCCCACCGACCCCACCACCCATACGTAAACAATATACCACTTCTTGGTGATCAGGCCCCGCAAATGCGCAAATAAACGGTTCTCCCGCTAGAGGCTCTCGGCCTAAATCCCGAACTTAGAGGGTGGTTAATAGCTGTAACGCGTCCACGCATTGATTATTTGGCCGGGGATTCGCAGAGTAAGTAATGACACTAGATTCCCTGCGAAATGGAAAGGCTTACTCAGGAACTGACTAAGAGATGAAATCGAATAATTCGAATCTGGAAAACGGCACAATTTCATGACAGCCTTTAAGCACAAAATCCCATAATTTGCGAAACGGATAATTGTGAGATATGTAAAAGCATTCGCTTAACCGATACCTGAAACAACAATGTAAGCAAGTTAGATCCCGAAGCTAAATAACTATAGGGGCTGTGCTTCGGTTAGATGGGTCTCGTGCTACACTTTGGGCATGGACAGAAACTGCAAACGCCACGCAGGAGACAAAGGAAGTTGCTGCGGAAAAGGGAGAAGATCGAAGTCAGGGTTAAAAAAAAGGGGGGGATTTTGATGCTCTTGTTCAACAATCTCAGATCATTTTTTGAGAAAGAATGAACTTTTTCTATTGTAGTGTATGCACCACTTGAACATTGAAATTAGAGTTCCCTTGTTGTCAACAGAGAAATCTAAATTTATTTTTCCCACTTCCCTGGGATTTCCGTTCCGTACAGAAATGGCACCTGGAATATCCAAGGGTCGTTGTGCCCATTGGAAAAATAGCTCGCGCCTTTTAGCTTCGGTCTTGAAAGGAGAAGTATATCCTGGCGAAAGGAAGGATGCCACGTCAATTGTGGGCCGCGGGTTGAAATGTTGATAAAATCTATATATGGGTAGATAAGAATTCGCATTATGGCACCATCGTTAGACAAGTGGGACTGGGCTGAAAAGGACCCGACAAACTGGGAGGAGAATTGAGGCCACGCCGGACAAATACTTTCGTGCAGCAGATGACTACGTAAATATCGTTCAATTCGAGTTTGGCTTTCAATTTAGTTCGTTCAACGTTTGCTCACCGCCTGCTGATGAGGCTTCATACACTTTCATTCGTTGTGTTTGTGGTCCCAGCTTTTTAAATTTTATTTCGCGAACTGTAAAACAAGTGCATGACGTTTGGGCGTTCGAGGACCAAGTTCAAAAAGGATGGAGTTCAAGGCACCAATGGTCACCGCGTGGACCAGGTAAATAAAAGGAACGAGGGCGAGATTGTTATCTTTCAGGACCGAAGACAGGGGGCATCACAAAAATTTCCCTCCTTGGTTTTGGTGTTGACGACAAGGACACGCCAACCGCAGGTCCAGGTTGATGATATGCATAAGGGGACATCGATGGATAAAGTCGTGTTCGGTTCCCGCGCTATGCTAACACACTTGTCAGGAATGTTAGTTTTGTCAGTTGTTCTGCCTCACCAACATCCCTTGCCTTCTATTCGGTCGAAGCCGAACCAACTGCCATATTGATCGCTACTGTCCGATCCATCTCAAAGTTGGTGTCTACGACCAACCGGGACTGGCAATACATTTGGGTTATTCTATATCCACCTTTCTTTTTTTTTCTTTTTTTCCCCGGAAAGTAGTTGGTTCTGTTGTTGACGGACACGGGACGGGAGTTGGCGAAATCCCAAGTCCATGTCACTGGGAAGAGGATAGAACACGCCTAGAATTCCGTGGCAAGTGTCGCAACCGAGAATAGAGGTTTCGATGACGTGTTGCTGCACCTGACAATGTGGGTTAAAGGCTCAATCGCTATCACCAACCCCTGTCCAAACCCCGGTCCCACCTGAAGTAGAATTTCTATCGACGGGAAGGCTTTCGCTGTGGGGCGAGTAATAGAATTTATCTGAATTTTGAGAGGGGCCTGATAGTCGCAGTTAGATTTCTGATTCGCAACCACCAACCCCAAAGGCAATACTCAAGAGGGTGCAGCCGTTTTGAAAAGGAGCAGCCTCCGGCCGTCATACCACAACCATGTGACTTTAGATTCACCAATCATCAGCTCTGGCAAGTTGGACTTTCGAAAGCCATTTCTGTAGGCTTTCCAGTGGTATGAAAAAACCGACTAGTAAAGGCCAGTTTCACACGGCTCTCTCCATCCAGTTCGCCATTAGTTTCACCCAGTTTAACCATGCATATCGCTTTGCCCCGGTTGTAGGGGCGTATTAGCCATTGTCGCCTTAATTTTATGGAGCCCCAAGACCACGAATTCGACTAAGAGTAAAGCGAACATTGCTGGCAATGATGGGATCGCACGGGAAATAGGCGGAGATGAGAAGCCTTGCGCATGGTCAGTAGATGTGAAGGGCAGTCAATCGTGATCAGGATTTCTCCGACTCTCAACATCCCTTGGATTTTCTTTTCTAAGATTAATCCAGGACAGGGGTACACACTGCGGAACAAATCCCAACAGACATACAAGCCGTAGTCCGTATCCCTGACATTTTCGAAAACTGTAGAATATAAAAGCCCGATTGATCTGAACCGAATGCGACGCTATCCTGAACAAATCCAAGCTCAATCCGATTCCGCATCCAACAGTAACTCCAGTGACGCAAAGGCATCCGTGCAAAACGAAAGGGGCATTGTACCTCATCAATTTTTGAGTGCACTCGAACCTCAACCCGAATATCAGTTGGTACCATTCGAGCATCAGAAAATACCATTCCAGAGTCAATTTTCTTTCCTTCCTCCAGTTCGGGATACTCACAATATATCGGGAATATATTCCGAAATAAGGCTAAGATCATGTACCAAAATCCCGTTTTGTGATTCCGTGATTCCTGCAAGTGCAAATTAACTGACGCCAGTATTGCTTCCCAGGAACCCGGAATCTGGAACCACGGCATTGGACGATTATTACCTTGAACTGATCACATATCAAGGGAGGGAATTTCAAAATCACTCTGTGGAAAATGCCATTTATTTTGAGCCTGTTGACGATGTATGGCTGATATCAAACACTTCATCTATTGCTAGAGTTCGTCGGCTGACAGAATGTAGGATGAAATTGAAAGGCTGGAGATACAACATCAGGTTCTCAGCAAAATTTTCGACGATCGATTGATCTTTCCTCCCGTGCACTCGCCAAGTCGAGTTCTTGATTGCGGTTATGGGAACGGAGGTTGGGCTGTCGAAGTTGCGGAACAACATCCATCTTGCGAAGTAGGTACTGCTGATGCCCTCGCAGTGACCCATGCTAATGCCACTTGAAGGTTATCGGGGTAGATATATCTCCGCACATGGGGCCGGACGACACGCCAGAGAACCTATGGCTGCAGGTCAGTTGAACATAATTGCTTCGAGTACCTTCCCTTGGGTTTCCGTTAATTTAAAATATCCTGTGATTCAATGGTCGAGTCACATACCGGACGCTGGGCACTCGAGACAAAGGTCTCGGGGGTACCACCAGTCCTTTCATTCTACACCATCCGTCGGGTGATTTCCTTGGCTGACTTTCTTCTCGTAACTAGGTTGATGACTTAAATCGAACGTTCACATTTCCACCAAACCATTTCGACCTTGTTCACTCCAGGCTTCTCGCTTCCGGATTGCATAGACAGAGATGGCCGAGGTATATTAGGGATATAAAAAGGTAAGCAGCTTTCCTAAACCCACTTCAATATGTAAAACTATACAGGCACGATTGAAACAGGTAGTTGCGCTGAGGGGAACAGGCTGACTGATCAAATCATTCCCACAATTAGAACGCTGAGACCTGGCGGTTGGGTACAAATGGTCGAGATGTACTTCAATGTACAATCGGATAACGGTACTATTACCAATGACCACGCCTTGAGGCAGTGGAGTTCGAAATATGCTCGAGGCATCGAGGACGTGAAAGACCCTAGAGTTGCAATGAATTTGGGAAACCATCTGACATCTGCCGGATTCATCAATATCGAAACGACATTGATTAATGTCCCTTTGGCTCCCTGGCCAAATGGTAAGCGTGTCCAACAGCCGTTTGCTGAACGAATGTTCACTGACACTTCTCAGACCCCCGTATGCGTGAGATAGGAAGAATGAATGGGCCAAATGTCCATCGCCTTCTCGGTTCGTTGGCATTATATCCACTTATGAAGCGAATGGACATGTCTCGAGAAGAATTTGAGGCACTTGTCGCCCAAGCTCGCACCGAGGTAGCTAACGTATCGCTTAAGGCATATTTCCCGCTGTAAGTGTCCTATAGATTGACTTTCTGGAGTGTCTGGGTTCCACTCATCTGACTGGTGAGGTAGATATGTTTCCATTGGCCAAAAACCGATGACCAGTTAATACAGCTGTCGGCTGCATTGCGTACCGTGAGTAATACAAATCAAACTGCATGGGGAAAATCTATTGAAGCATCGCAAGCCGTGGCAATCGGAAGGGTATTGTTTGTTTTTGATATGCCATTTTTCTGTTTCCTGGCTAGGATACTAGGGGTCACCAAGAACCAAATATTCATTCAAGTCTGTCTCTGCTACCTATGGATGTAATTTCAGTTTCATCAGCCTGTTAATGTTCACGAAGCCTTAGCATTGTTCCAAGTACAAAGAGCAGGGAATGGATATACCCAGACAATTCCGTTTGTTATTAAATGGCCCCAACCCATTTTGTCCCAGTTAATAATGCTGTATTTCACACCAAACTGCACGTTTCCCGCTACCGATAACCTCCAAAACTGGCAGAGTTCCTTTCTGAAAAGGGTCGAATGTTCAGCTCATAACACGCATCCGCGCCACCGGCCGTTCAACCGCTGATATATCATGTAATGGAGACCTCGGGACGACTGTTTTACCAGAAGAGAAGAATTTCCGGAATTCGGCGGGACAGCTGTCGCCTGAATGGTGTACGAAGCCTTTCATTCTGCATGCTTTATTTCAATTAACCGCACGATACACCAATCTCAACCATGAACGACGAATACGCGTTCCATCTATTTGCACTATAGGCATGTGGGGCGGACGGATATAACAGAGAAGTCAAGAGTTGGCAAGTCCAGAAATTGGGAGAAATTGGGCAGCTGCAGGGCCTATCATCGTCAGTTATGTACAAGGTATGTACCACGTCCCAGACCCATAGTTGGAAGCGTCGAGGGGGAATTCACAGGCTTGTAATGGCCTCAGACCAGACAGACACAGCTGACTGACGAGCTCACTCATGACGATGCCAGGAGTTGATGGACCGGAATAAACTACACCACGAAGGTGTTCGGGAGGAACCAATTGAAATCTGCAGATGTCAATAAAGGTCACTTCTCCATGATAGAGAGCATAGTCAACACAGACCCCGAAGGTTGGGCGCTCTTGAAGGCGAACTGATGGAGGTGAAGTTAGAAGTGGCGGAGGGAGTGTAGGAATGAGTGGTGGAAAGTTGTACTGGGGCTCTGGGGGCCGTGGCAGTTGCGTGCCCCT
The DNA here is from genome assembly GCA_001014755.1 of Blastomyces silverae. Taxonomy (NCBI): domain Eukaryota; kingdom Fungi; phylum Ascomycota; class Eurotiomycetes; order Onygenales; family Ajellomycetaceae; genus Blastomyces; species Blastomyces silverae. The sequence continues at coordinate 63,888 of LDEV01003511.1, forward strand.
TTGGAGGTGTGACACAACTCCAACTCACAAAGTTGTTTTTTTTCAGCTGGACGGCCATCAGACAACTGGGTCAGCGGGGACGCAAGGACACATGGGCGCTTCCAGGCAGCCATGCTCTGACCATGGGGAGTGGAATTAATTTGATCTCCCCCTCCCCCAAAAGCCGGCAACTATATGAGGGCCGTTGGGTTAAATTTACTGCGCACTATACTGTATATCAGTGCAGTTATAGCTAGGGCCCATGAATCTTGCCCTTCTACCGAATCCAATGAAATTGCAGTCTTTCTCCTTGTTGGGACCAGCCGCACACAGCCCTGTCTTCCGACAGTCATGTTCTCTCGGTTCCATCCCGTTGGTTCCCGCGAAGTCTGGTTGGTTGAACCAAAACAAAAACCAAAACAAGATCCTTGTGTTTCGTACGGAGCAAACATTCGAGAACATATGCTAACGATACTCAACAGTGAAGACAGAGAGAAAGAGCAGCGGTGAACCTTTGCAATATTCGGTTGTTTGGAAGTTGTCGAGATTGGCCCAAGCGTGTTTCTCTGCCGTCTATCAAGCCCCAGTTTACCGCCGGCTGAGCGTTCCTGGAGCTGGAAGATCTTCAATAATTACCGATCTTTCCATACGGAATACGGGGAACAAAAACTTACCTGTACTATTTCGATGTCAGTACAGATTACTGCGGGCGGAGCCATCTTAGGGATGAAAAGTTCTTGAGACAAACAGACATTCATGGCAGTGAGGGTCACTACGATTTTAATCTTTGTTCACGAGTTCGGGTTCATGCTGTAGGGTATTCGACCCCGGAGAACATCTTTCTTTAAAGTCTCCACGAGCTTCAATTTGAAGTGAAATACTCCGTATTCCGTCAGAAACAAGTTTAGCTGGTGGGCCGTTCTGGACTGAAAGCAACATCACATCTGGTGGAGTAGTTCGACCTAGTGAACCGAGTATCAGGGAAAGACGGGAAATGGGGAGAGATGGCGCCGCGCCGTGTGTTTTGGCCTTGGATAGTCTCTCCATCCCTTGCAACGGGCATCGCGGAACGCTTCCGACCAGCTTCGATCTCGCAAGTTCCACTCGCCCGCATATGAGAGACATCACTGGACTCTCACCCTATTAACTTTCCTGCTTTCTCTGGCTTCCAGCTCCTGGCAACTCGCCAATACCTTGAGTTAATGGGCAGTTGTAACACTAGCCGCACATAGATAACCAAATTTTACTTGCATTTTTGAATATGATATCTACATGTTTGTTACAGGTGGCATATCACTTCGCAGGCCCAGGATTGAGCATTCGAACTTGTTGCTGAGATTCTTCCTCTTCCTCCGTCCTTTTGTTGCTTTTACATCGACGTAAGGGAAGAAAAATTAGCGGGCGCTTGGGCGCTTTGTAAGCGCCCAGACCAGGAACCCAACCCCAGAATCGGCAATTGTTTCACTATTTCGGCTTAGCCTCGGCTCCACCTGCAGCCACTGCCAAAAACAGAAAGAAAAAAAACTCCACCAGCTTGCTGCGACAATGTCACTTGGATAGCTTGCCTTAACGCACCTCAACAACTTCAGAACAGCTGCTGCCATTTCTAAGATAGAGCACAGCCAAAATGCCCTCCACATATGAGAAAGATAAACCCTGGGATACGGATGATATTGACAAATGGAAGGTTAGTCATTCTCCTGCTGTTGGCTCATGACGAGTTTCTTTGGCTAATATGGCTGATATGTCTTAATTTTAGATCGAGGAATTCAAACCAGAACACAATGCCGGCGGCACATTCACGGAGGAGTCGTCCTTCGTCAGCTTATTCCCAAAATACAGAGAAGCATATTTAAAAGAAACCTGGCCTATGATAACAAGAGCACTGGAAAAGTACGGTATAGCCTGCACGCTGGATTTGGTTGAAGGAAGCATGACCGTGAAGACTACCCGAAAAACCTTTGATCCAGCCGCGATTTTGAATGCGCGTGATTTGGTTAAGCTTCTCGCACGAAGCGTACCAGCACCACAGGTATGCCCACACTTTTTACCTAGAATAAGAGCTCGTATCTGCCGTTCTTCTGATAGCTAACGAATTTTGATTAACAAAACGTTTAGGCTTTAAAAATCCTCCAAGATGATGTAGCATGCGATATCATTAAAATCCGAAATCTAGTACGGAACAAAGAACGATTCGTGAAGCGACGCCAACGTATCCTTGGACCTTCGGGTTCCACCCTAAAAGCTCTCGAACTTCTCTCAAACACCTATATCCTCGTCCAAGGGAACACAGTATCCGTCATGGGCCCATATAAAGGACTGAAAGAAATCAGAAGGGTGGTGGAGGACTGCATGAACAACATCCATCCTATATACCACATCAAGGAAATGATGATCAAAAAGGAGCTCGCGAAAGACCCTAAGCTTGCAAATGAAAGCTGGGATCGATTTTTGCCCCACTTCAAGAAACGCACTTTAAGCAAGCGGAGGAAGCCGCTCAAGGTCACTGATAAGAGCAAGAAGGTGTACACACCATTCCCGCCACCGCAGGAGAAGAGCAAGGTTGATCTGCAGATTGAAAGTGGTGAATACTTCCTAAGTAAGCAGGCGCGAGAGCGGGTTAAAAAGGAGGACATGATGGAGCGGCAAAGGGAGAAGAGAGAGGAGAAGAAAAAGGAGCTGGAGAAAGATTTTGTTCCACCCAAAGAAGTGGATGCGGTTGAGAAAAAGAAAAAGAAGCGGAAACGGCACGATGGGGAAGGGAAAGAAGGAGACGGAGAGAAATCGGCTGAAAAGAAACATAAGAAGTCGAAGAAGATAAAGCGGGCCGAGACGGAGGAATGATCATGTTCTAGTCACGTTTGCTTGTTTTATGTTCACTTATATAAATCTCTGGCGCAATGGTGGAACGCCCCATTTCTGTTATCTTCTCTTTTCGCACGTCTGTAAATATCATAAGCATCCTCATGAGCATCTTGTTCGTTCCTTCGGGTCGCTAAATAGTGATTTCTTTTTAGTCTTGGATTCAGGAATCATGCAACGGAAAGTGCTCCTTTAATTTCGCTATCTAGACAATATATATCGTATGCTTGTGCCTATTGCAACCAACCCTGAGATCAAGCAAATTAGTATGGCCAACGCTCCTAGACACTCCTGCTCTTGTTCCACTTTCTCACAATTCACAATTTCACTGTGCCCCTCTCAATACCACTCCAAGCGCGTGCATCCATCGGCTGATACCCTTTCGCAGGACTGAACCAGTACAGCGTATCGTGCTCGAGTTGCTCTTCTACATACTCCTCTTCACCATCCGACCTCACTTCCGGAGGTGGAACGGTATTCGGGTTCCAGCTTAGCCTTTCCATAACGATTTTGGCCTGCTTGAATGTGTCCCCCGCTGCGATGCTGTTTGAGTTGGTCGTGTTAACGAATTACAGCCCTTCTGCTCTATCTGAATGGCAGTAGCGAAAGACTTACCTATTGGTCATACGCACAAGACGCGGTAGAGCGTAGGATGGGACTCCTCTCTCAGCTAGAGCAGAGGGGAGAGAGTTGATAAATTCAGCTTCGGACGCTTCCGTGCGTGAGTGTAAGACAACAATCGCTCCGCCAGCTTTGCCATCGTAACTACATAGTTATCTCGGAAATCAGCACGTTCAATCAAATCTGCGGACAGTCATGAAAGGAAAGGAAACTACCCATGTTCGTACCTATCAAGCTTAACTCCAAACACAGCAGCATCCATCACATTAGGAAGCAGGCAGATATGTCCCATTACCTCCCCTGCACTCACATTCTCCCCTTTCCAGCGAAAGGTATCACCAACCCTCTCCTGAAATCTCACCCACCCAGATTCTTCATGAATAACCAAATCACCCATTCGTTGAAACAAATCCCCTTTTCGGAACACATCCCTTAGAAGTTTCTTTTCAGTCGCCGCATCATCACTCAAATAATTTGACAGTAGCTTCAAATCCAAAACGCGCCCAATAACCTCCCCTTCCTCACCCAGGTCCGCCTTAATACAAAACCCTGTTTTCGGATCTCGAACAGGCATCTGCGTCTCCGGATCATATTTGACCACAAAAGTCACATCCTCCAAGTATCGTTTGATAGGCCCTGCAAATCCAATTTTGCCTGCACC